>OMKR01044461.1:0-16771 GCA_900302355.1 Cyttopsis rosea | reverse complement strand
CCATTAGAGAACGTACAATAATAACTGTTTGGATCCTAGTTTCACTGTTATAGAGGTTTATTGGTCTATTGTTTATCTTTAGATGTATTGTTTATTGCCATTTTTTTATACTTTAAACTTTGTTTTATTTTTCTATTTAAAATTTTTATTTTCATTATTTTATTGTGATCAGCTATTTGTTCTGATGTGTGCTGCTGTGACACCGCAATTTCAGTCTGTCCACCTTGTGATTTTGTTCCACACTTGATGGGGCAGCAGTTGTAGGATGTGTCCTACACAAGTCAGTCCACCTATTATTTAAAAAAACACAATATGAACTCTGATGTCTCAACTATGACAAACTACCGCGAGTGTTCACATGATGTGTTCAAACAACAGCTGATCATTATGCCTTTTGATTATCAACAGGAAACGGGATTCCTCCGTCCCTCGGGGAAATGGGCTTTTCCATGGTGGTCCATCTGGAGCAGGAGGACTGCGACAGCTACCCGAATGAAGGCTCATCGGAAAGGTGTACGTTAGAACAGAACAATATGCCGTCGTGCTGAAAACCCCCAGGTCAGCGCCTCCGTTCACATTCTTTGTCCATTGTGCACGTGTTGTGTTGCAGATACGCTGAATGTGTCCACAGGGGGCGGCGCCCTGAGAGCAGAGACCGTGTGGGGGGCTCTGAGAGGTGACTCCCCTGCTAACATAATACAAAATAAAAATAATCTATCAACATGAGACATGATCAACACATAGGATTTGGACTCTCGAGTTATTGTATTTTTATCCGCTTACCTCACAAGTCAAAATATCATATGAGCAAATAAACGAGAATAAATAAAAAATATTAATTCTGTAACAAGCATGCCGCAGATATTACAAGCGAGCATCTTAACGCAGGTTTGGAAACATTCAGTCAGCTGGTGTATCAAGACGACTCTGACGCAGTGAGTAATGTGCTGGTTTACACTGATCAGCCTCAATATCACTATTCAATATCATTACAGTATCATATTAAATATTACGACATAAAGTCTTAAACTTTACTTGGGGGTAACTACTGCTAACAATGTACCGTATGTTGCTCCTGGATCATTTTTTTGGCATTTCTTCTCCTATTTTCCTAGTATTTTGTAAACAAGACTGAGATTGAAGACTTTCCTCGCTTCCAGTTCAGAGGGCTCTTGCTGGACAGTTCACGTCACTATTTACCAGTGGCGGACATTTTAAAGACCCTGGTAATAATCACACCACACTCACAGTCTCATAAAACAACAACTTATCATAAAATGTTGTGGGAAATCTTTTATCTTCTCTTTAGGACGCTATGGCTTACAGTAAGTTTAATGTGTTCCACTGGCACATTGTGGACGATCCCTCCTTCCCGTACCAGAGTCGGACGTTTCCACAACTCAGCCGCAAGGTGAGTGAAAATGAACCGGAAATGAAAGTTATGCTGCATGCAAAATGGCACTCGCATACTTTTTAGTACGTATAGTATAGTATGCCTGCCTGGGTCCAGACCTTTGAATCCGCCCACTCCACCGAGTTCACCGATTCTTCTGGTCTGGCATTATGACATGAAACAGCGATTCCTCTATGACTAACGGGTTGTCAAGCTGTTGTCAAGCTGTGCGCCGCCCGGAACCAAGGAGGAACAAAATAGACGCCGCTATCGAGGCTGTTCTAAATCGATTAAAAGTACAAATTACTTTGAAATCCAAACAGAAATTGTAGTTCGTTTTTACTTCACTCTGCTCCACTCTTAAAAACCCGAATATAAACACTTTGATATTTAATTTTCTTAATAGTCGTGTCTTTTTGCTCGGGAAGTTCTGTTTCCTTGTGAGTATACTGGTGCCTTTAAATACCCTCAGACCCAAAATCACCACGATTTGTCGCCCCGATCGTATTTTTGGTTCCGCCGTATCCCGAAAAGATGAGATTAGATTGACGGCATGTGACTCATCCGTGTTTTCAACGTGTGCAGCTGGAGGGAGGAACATATTCATAAGAAAGAAGAGTGAGGATGTACAAACAACTGCCCTGAACAAAGACTCGCTGTGTGTTCAGGGTTCTTTCCATCCACTCACGCACGTCTACACGCAGTCGGACGTGAGGAAGGTGATTTCACATGCGCGGCTGCGAGGGATCCGCGTCGTGCCCGAGTTCGACTCCCCGGGCCACACGCAGTCATGGGGAAAAGGTACAAACACAAAGATGTATGAGCCACATTTGAAGTTATTTGGGATTTTTGTTATTAATGAGAAATTTACCCTTGTGTTTAAAGAAATAGTTCAGATTCTTTAAAGTTTATTCTTGTTTTAAACTCACCCCTAATGTAGTACGTTGGTAGGTTTTAGCCTTTTCTCCAAACTGGTCGCTCCATCCCTCCATCACAAGTTCAATACAAGTAATGAGGGACAAATCCACAATCTGCGTTCAGTGCAAAAACTCACTTCACATTTCAGGCAAAGCAACGTGATGCCACAGCAGCAAGTTGAGGAGTTATTTAAAAAAAGTACAGCAAAACACTCCATGTTTGCTGTGCTACAGTGTTAGACACAAATGAGTGACCAGCCAAATTGTGCGACGTCATTTTCCCTGTCCTTTTACTACAAATGAGAAGTGTGGCAGGAATTTATCAATGAAACTGAACCAGATTGTGGATTGTCCCCCATTACTTGAACTGGAACGTCCAGTTTGTAGAAAAGGCTGGAATCCACCTCCTCCGTACAACCCGGTGGGTTAAAGGCCACTTCGTTGTGGAGTTCACTCTTTCTTCATGTTCCTTCGTTCCCTCAGGGCAGTCCAACCTGTTGACTCCCTGCTACAGAGGTGGAGTCCCCTCAGGGACCTTCGGACCCGTTAACCCCGCCTCAGCCTTCAGCTACCAGTTCATGACCCAACTCCTGAAGGAGGTGTCTTCCGTGTTCCCTGACTCCTATATTCACCTTGGAGGAGACGAGGTGGACTTCAGCTGCTGGTGGGTTGAATTGAATCAATCAGAACTATGCAAAAGATCAAAAAGTGGCAGAAAGTAATTTCTTATTTGTAAACCAGAATAGTTTGGATTGCTGTCATGTATTTTCCACAGGAAGTCCAACCCTGGCATTCGGTTATTCATGAAGAAGATGGGATTTGGGAAGGATTTCTCCAAACTGGAGTCCTTCTATATAGAGAAGTGAGTAGCAGTCGTACAGCTCTGCAGCAGGGTTGTTGTATGACGGGACGTTCGCATTGATGCACCAAAGGTCATTGTGTGTTTTTCCAGCATTGTGAACATAACTTCAGCGCTCAACAAGTCCTCCATTGTGTGGCAAGAGGTTTTCGACTACCACGAATGTGTGAGTACATCCAAACAAAGATCCTTCTGCATGCCACATTTCTTTGACAAACTCCATCCTCAATAATAGTAAAAAAAACATTTATATGGCTATTATCTTAAAGCTACAATCTCAAAGATTTTCATTTAAATAAATGACGTTAAGTCTCTATCTATCGCTGAACGAGGAAACACAAGGTGACTGTTCCACTGATGGAAGCTCTTGCATTTGCAGTTTTCTGAGATTTAAAACCGGGTGTCAGTGGCGACTTTCCCGGGAGAAATCACAAGCGGCGCCGTTATTGGCGCGTTTTCCATCAGCCAGCAGTGATTGGTCCACCAGACAGGGGAGGCGGAGCTAACGCGGCAGCGGTTGGTCCACCGGAGAGGGGAGGCGGAGCTAACGCAACAGACTCGCTAAACGTTTACTGTGGCCGAACAAATACAGAAAAGATCGATGACGACTGACGATGAAACTTCAAAAAGTGCAAATCCAACAAAAAATAAACAAATTCGACGTTCAGATGAAGGCAAACTCAAAACTACACACTACACATCTCACAGACGACACTGTTTGGATCTCTGGAAAGTGTAATCCAAAAACACACCTGCAATTACCGCTTTTCACCATAGGTGGCCGCCAAAAACTAAATGGAAATCTTCGAGATTGGCACTTCTCTGGCACTCTAACGTATAACATTGCTGAGAAAAACATGGCATTTTTACCTCAATGATTTTTCGACGCTGCTGCAAAGAAAAACAATGTTCTATTGTGTTATGAATCATTTATCTGACCTATTAAGAGGCTGTGTTGCAGCACAGTCTGCTGTCGGTGGTGGAGGTGTGGAGGGGGGGTTGTTACCTGTGTGAGGTGCGCAGGGTGACTAAGGCGGGGCTGCGAGTGGTCCTGGCCTCTCCCTGGTACCTGGACCAGCCGGGACCAACACACGACTGGGCCCGCTACTACACCGTGTGGCCCCTCGCCTTCAAGGGTCAGGGCAGAACTCGTGTGCTGTGGACGGTTGCAGTTATTTGGCGCTAGCATCACCTGTTTTGACGTATCTTTGTTGTTAAAGTTTCTGTTGTGGAAGATGTGCCACTGACCACGCCCCATGGTCAGTGGAGAAGCTGCTGGTACTGACCTGGTCCTCCGCCCCGCGTCCAACCTCAGTGAAGGCGGTTGCCCAACACTCAGCTTTATAAGGGGAGAGGTGTGACGTCACTAAGACATCACATGACGATGCCCCTCAGTTGCCGTGGCAACCTAAGAGTAACACACTGCTATTTTCGTTCTCTCTCTCCTTCTTTATCGCTCTCCATACATCTCCTATTAACACATACATCTAGAGCCTGAGGTGTGTGGCTTAACATTTAAACTTTTCTCAAAACAACCTCACTATCATTAGTCATACCCTGCAATTCCTTTGTGGGCCACGAGGGGGGACACAGAATCCCTGCTGTAAGGTAGGCTTGGACAAATCACCACTAAGTGGTGCTAAATACCGTAATACACGATGGATATGAGGCTTTTCAACTCCCTGGATCTCACCACTTTACTGCTTTCACAACACTTTCTCCTTATTCTGAGGCCAGAGTTTGCCTGCCTTGCACTGAAATTAATGTACGAATATTTAAATGGATTTCCTAACAACCGTGTTAATAACCTGTCCAGTTTACGTGTCAACTACAAAGGTTTGGATCAATTGCGATTCAACACTGTATAAACAAAATGCTACAAATAAGGAGGATGTCAACAATAGCTTACCATGATTACAAGAAAGCTTTTCACTGCATTGATTTATTTCTATATATTTCAACCACTGCAACTGAACTAAACAGGAAAACACACTGACCACTGACAACCACAAAGCAAAGCAGATCAGAGCAGACTGCACAAACCACGCCGCCTCTGGCCTGGACCGGCACAACTCCAGGCCAGACACTACAATGCAGTGCTGTTCGCTGCTTTCTGATTAACTTTCTGACTGCCGAGTGTTTGCTTGTTGTGCTGTGACGAATATGGCTTAATGATGTGGTTGCTATGGCGACAGAGACAGTGTTTTGCCTCTTTGCCCCCAGGTACGGAGGAACAGAAGAAGCTGGTGATCGGGGGTGAGGTCTGCATGTGGGGGGAATACGTCGACGCCACCAACCTCTCTCCTCGCCTCTGGTACGAGAGCACGGGAAACAGTGAAGCCAAATAGGGAGGTTTTATAGAACATTTAACTGTATGTTCCTTAGCTCGATGTGAGGCAAGTGGTAAAAAAAAATCACCGAAATCAAAGGTCAAAGTGACAAATGTGAATGTTTTAAGCCTGGATTCTTAGTAGTAAGTGTGAGGGCCAGTCTGATATCTGTGGAAGTTTGTTCCAACAACGTATAGCATAAACTAAACGCTGCTTCACCGTGTTTTGTCATTACACAAGGTAGTAGTAGTAGTAGTACAGTTAGTAGAGTGCTCCCAGATGACCCAAGAGGTCTGAACAGTCAGAGCAAATCAGAGACCCGAAGCACCTTGAGATTTATGAACGAGCAGCAGAATATTCAAATGAATTCTGTGACAGTGAGTAACAGCGAGTGTCAGAATATGGGTCTATTAAGGAACATGAACAGCCAAACGTTCTACAGAACTTCCACATTGCTGAAAGTAGATGCCTGTTTGTAAACGTCCTCCCGGTTCGGGGTTCCGTCCTCAGGCCGCGGGCGAGCGCGGCAGCGGAGCGACTGTGGAGCGACGAGCGGCAGACGTCCAGGGTGGCCCAGGCCTTCCCTCGGCTGCGGGACTTCCGCTGCAGGCTGCTCAGGTACAAGGCTTTTCATGTTTATACAACACTTTAATAAAATACTACAATAAAATAATTAACTCCAGTTCCAAGCAATAGTATTTATGAACCTCGTCGTGCTTTGACCCTCCTCTCGCAGACGCGGCGTCCAGGCCGAGCCGCTGTCCGTCGGCCACTGCAGGCACGAGTACCAGGGGCTTTGAAGACACATTCAGCCGATTTATATTTATTTATATTTGTTTTATATTCCTCTAACCTTTGTGTGGAGCATCTTAGTTGGAGTGAAATCTTAAAATGACGGACAGATCTACTCAGGGATTATGCTTTCAGATCATTACGGTGTTGAATTTATTTTACATTTTGAATGATGCAGATTGTTCATTATCCTGCTGATATTTGATATTCTGCAGAAAATGAGATGTAACATCTTGTAACATGCTGCACTAAGGTTGTCAATGTCACGACACAGATTTTTATTAAAGTATGAAAGTGTGAAATCTTTCCACGAAAAACTCAACCATGGCGTGATTAAATATTTTGGAGAGCGGCCCATTGGCAATGTCTACTAATTATAAGGTACAACCAAAACAAAAAGAGTTTTCAGATGGTGGAACAGTTATGATCCCACTCTGCCTTCACATATGAATGTCAGGTTTCACCTGGGTTGGTATATACTCCAAACAGTATTTCGGCCTCCAGTATTAACTCCTGTGCAGCAGCTCCTCTACGTGTGGAATTGAGCTGACAGGTATGTTATGTGGACTGAGACAATTTTCTCATTGTGTGGATTATATGGCAGCAGATGGCCGGGTGGGGCCAGGTGGGGGCCGGGTGGCCATAGTGCTGACGCCTCAATCTGCTCCCGCTCCATCTGACTGGGGGACAATAGACCGGGCTCAGTTAAACAACATGGTCCCCCACTCCCACTTATTAGCTGTAACAGTATTGGTGGAAAAAAACAAGAGAATAGTGAATATCAGATCAGCATCTCATCATAAGGAATACAGACAATCTGATTATTCCACTGGACTCATGTATGAACAGCTGCTCAGTACAAAGGAACTAAACAGGCTTGATTCACCCGTTATACTAGAAATGAGTCATATTTCTTGTAAGTATGAAAATATATATTTATATTTCATGAATGGGATTATTTATTTTTCTTAAGGATGTTCAACAGTCTTTAATGTTATCATGCAGTGAAATGCACAATGAAAACAGCATTGTTTGTTCATTATTTTGGCAGCATTATACTTGGGTAATAAACTTTTTTTTTTTTAAAGTCTTTGCAAGTCGCAACTTGAGGCAGCTACTACCTGCGCACAATGAGGCCACCTTCCACTTAAAAAGTTAATCTCACTCTTTGACAAGACATTCAATCAGATTATATATAAAGCAGCTTATGCTGCTGCATAGAAATGTGAACTGGTTCTCAAGGGTGTCTCCTCAAGGGCAAGCAAAAGCCACAACCTGAATGTAGATATACAAGAGCCAGACACCAAGAGAAGCGGTTCTGTAGTCGGTGATGGATCCTCATGGAACCACGCAGCCTTTTAAAGAAGAAGTTCAGATCCGTTACTTTACTGTATGTGTTTAGTGTGTAGGGTGAGAGAGAATTGCACATTTTGGCTGTGTCAGCAAGTCATTAAATACGCATCTTCCCAGTACATCTCAGTTCTCTGTCTTGCTGCTCAGACCGAACCGGCAGCTGCAGCGTCAGGATCCGAGAGGTTTCATCCTCAACGTGACGCAAATCCCAGATAATTCCCGTCTGATAGGTCTCATAAATCCAGATCTCTGTATGTGATCTGCTCACATATTCAAAACTCCCATAATGTTTCAAACCAAATGTTTGTCAAATAACTATAGTTGTTGTGTTTATTTTACCTTAATTTTACCAAGTCTCATTAATTCAGAATCTCTTTTACAACAGAGACCCGGACAAGAAAGCAACTGAATACACAACATAAAACATGTAGTAACACATACTTGGCAGAGCACTACAGTATAATAAAACATTTACACCTTGATAGAAGTGGAAATCTAGGAGGTAAAACAACGACAATCTCCTGCTCCACAATTTTAACTGTAGCTTTGAACTAATTCATAGAGACAAACTCCTGCAGTTTTTGGTCGGCAGAATTGAAACTCTGTTCATACCTTTACTTCCATCAAAATGCAGCTATTTGATCAAGGCCATAGATATTATTTGACCTTTGACCATAGCTACATACATAGGTATTGTGGGACTTGACCCAGTATGGCGTTATGAATAAAAGTGTAATAATGGTTTAGCCTCCCCAGTGATAACTGATATCTGAAGTGCTGGGAACAATGGTGAGTTAGAGCTTCAGAGTCGGTGACAAACCTCAGAGCTTCTTGGTCCAAAGTGTCCAGTGCGTGTAGAGAAGCCTCGGGGCCAGACATGTACGAAATATCACCATAATCTGAAAGAGGCGTAAAAGTAGCTGTAACAAGTCGCTGTACTCGTAAGCGTTATGATTACGTAAAGGATCTGATTCTAACTTTGAGGTGTGAAGCCGAGCAGCTCAGAGGCTGTAAATGAGAGAAATCGCTGTCATGAAGTGATTCAGATGAACATAGTGTATATTATAGACGTGATTCAGTCCATTAATCGTTTGTCGTAAAAGATTTTGGCAATCCAGTGCCAAAATCCAGTTCCAAAAAGCGAAGAATTGGTAACGAATGCTGGCACAGTAAATAAAAAGTAGAGATGTGAAAAAAAGTATATTTTTGATAACTAAGTTGGTGGATGCCCCGACTGGAAATAGACAAATTGGTCAACAAAAAGCAAAACTTAAGCAAACAAAAAGCTTATTTTCACTGTAGAGAAAACCTCAAAAATTGAATTAGATAAACTACAACAAAAAGCTCTTTGTTATAAGTGAGATGATACGGAGTGTAAGTGTTTGTACTGAACTGGATTGTTACTCATCACTTGAAACAAATCAGACAAAATCACATGTGATTTATTTTGCACGCTATGCTTTTCAGAAACCAAATGACTACTTTTCTGCAGAATTGAGTATATGCACTCTTTCCTCTTCCCAGATTACAGCAGCACCAGACACAACAGAAATCTCAGTTCAAATCCCTTTGTCTAGCAGCCTCAGAATCTGTAATCCTGTTACACACGACTTAGGGCCAACAGAGAGAGACAATGTTCTTCTGCTAAAATCAAGAGTGACTTAATCAGGATGTTATGCATGAAAGAAGCAGTTTGTGGACAGGCAGAGAACATGGGTGAGAAATCCTGACTTCAGAGAGAACAGTAAGCGGTTCTGGTGTTATTTGTGATCCCGTGCTGTGAAATACCTTTAGGTTTATCTGCATGTCAGAGAAAAAAAAGCACTGACCCCAGGGCTGTAATTAGCAGTAAATTGCACATCGGTGCCTAATTAGAGAGACTGGGGATCCCGGATTCAGAGAGCAGCTACCATATGGCACAAGAACAGACTTAAGGGTCAACTCGTTACTGCTCTTTCAATCTGAGGACTAATTGTTTTTCTTCCACCGTCCCTCGCAGAGAGGAGGACCACGTTTCACGGTGGTTTAAGCTACTTTGCTGATTTGGGAGGCTGTGTTTTCCCAAGACCAAATGGCAGCAGTGGCACTGTAGGGTGCCTTTTAGGCCAAGAAGCCAAACAAGTCTGCCTTGCATAAAAGTCAAACTTTCTGTTTCAACATTACAGCCTTAAAATATAGCGACGCATTTATTTGGCAGAATATTATAGCAGCACGGTAGTGCCAAAACAAAGAGATAATCAGGCTCTGATCACTGGATGCTCAAACATGTGAATTGGTGCAGCATTAGCATGTGTCACTGTGAGTCACCGTGTGGATTAGTTTGAGATACATGACCTGCATTCACCTGAGAAAGAAAAGATGGACGGATAGAGAGGACAGGACGGGAAGTAATATAAAACAATTGATCGAGTGAATCTTTTAACACTCATCAAATGAACACATGAAATATGTCACATCAAAATTATTTGATAATATCGTGGGCTGGCGGTGGAAAAGCACGACATTCACCAAACCTTAACCCTAACTGGTTACACATCCAGTCAACTTAATTAGACAAACACATTTAACAGACAAGTCCTGCTCTGATTGGAGGTTGAACTGGAAAGGTCTGTTGCTTTCCCTGGAACGCCGTTCTCCCTCTATAAGTGTGACTGATTGATTCACCCTTATGGACAGTAAAGATTAAGAGGATGACAAGTCAGCATTTGCTTACACAGCGCCTGGGGCTAATCTTCTTGCTCACACTCTCAGTCTGGTGGACAGCGGGAGAGGGGACGAGGGGCCACGATACTCCTCCGACCCCAGTGACACGCTGATACTTCAGGAGCTTCAAGCAGAGGACACCAGCAGAGCAGATCAGAGCAAACTGCTCCAGAAGCTTCTTTCTGAGAACTTCATTTCATGGCCAACCTCGAGGCAGAAGACTGAGGTTCTACGCTCGTCTGGAGGAACCCTGCAGGACTTCAGGACCTTTTAAAGATTTCAGAAGGTTGCTTTGAAACCACCCCTGAAGATCGCCAAGCCAGGAACGCATCATACTGGATTGGAGACCTCTCATGATGGAAGACCACATGTCCAAAATCCACACATCACATTCTGAAAACTTACAGGACTCAAGGCAGCAAACCCAGGGTGGAAATGAAACAGGTGAGCCAGACTTCTACAATGAATAGAACAAAATAGTCAACGGTAGGTTGGAAGTTAGATCGGTGTGTTGATGTCTGTAACTTTGGATTTTCTTTTGTACCGTCACAGCTAAATCTCCTTTGCAAGGAAAAGCGCTTGGCCAAGGACTTCTCTGTAAAGTTTGTGCTGACTCAAGCAGCGGTAAACACTACGGAATCTATGCCTGCAACGGATGCAGTGGCTTCTTCAAACGCAGCGTGAGACGAAGACTCATCTACAGGTGAAGAGGAAGCAAAGCCATCACATTGTTCTGACAATTATGCCCCTCCATGTGATATCGGTAATCTCTCTGGTATACGTGTTGAGATACTAACAAACTACGGTTTGTGATTCTAACAGGTGTCAGGCTGGAACTGGGATGTGTCCTGTTGACAAAGCTCACCGTAATCAGTGCCAAGCTTGTCGACTGAAACGGTGTCTTCAAGCTGGCATGAACAAAGATGGTGAATGAAAAAAAATCTAAAGAAGAAAATAGCTTCTACAAAATGTGGTTCATTAGAAATTTCTAATTAAATAGATTATTAGTGAATAAGTCATTGAATCTCATACAGCAGTGTCAACCATTGGGCTATGTCTATTTATATATAATGTGTACTCCTCTGTTTTTGAAGCTGTACAGAACGAGCGACAGCCTCGAAGCACAGCACAGGTCAGTCTGGACTCCCTGAGTCTGGACAGTGAGAAGGAGCATCTGGCCACCACGTGGGAGCCCAGCGGCTCGGCCACGCTGTCCATCAGCCGGCCGCTGGTCAGCTCCTCGGCCACCCCTCCGGCTAGCAAGCCGCCCTGCGGCAGCCCCAACCGCCGCCACCGCCTAATGGTCAGCCTGCTGACGGCAGAGACCTGCACCAAGTTGGAGCCTGAGGACGGTGAGAACAGCTGACGGATATCAGCCGAAAACAGAACTTGCTTCCTTGTGAATGTAATCCAAATATGAATATATGGATCTGTCATCATACACTGAACCAATGATGTGCATATTAGGTAAGGACTTTTATGAATTTAGTGAAGTGCCAGATAAGTTGTTTCTGCAGTGAAGGATATTTGATGTGTATCTAAGGATACAGGGAGGGTCAGGATGAAGAAAGTCAGGCTGGTTGAGTGCATGGCTGGAGCAAAAACATGGCAGAACATTTACTTTCTGAACCTGGAATTACCGTCCTCTATTTGCCTTCATTTGTATTTCTGTGGTTTCCAGTAGAAGAAAATATCGACGTGACCACCAACGAGCCAGAGAAGGAGCGCACCCATGCGGACAGTTGCATTTTCCCATATAACTCCACCTATCCTGAGAGCGTGTCCGAGATTTCTGCACACCTTCTCTTCATGTCGGTCAAATGGGCAAAGAACCTGCCTGTCTTTTCTCACTTACCATTCCGAGACCAGGTCAGAAGCATCTAGGCAAAGATACTAAAATCACAAAGTCTAAAAGATCTCTTTACTAAGCTGTGACACTTCAAAGGTGTTGTGGCGCTGCAGCAGAGCCTGACGCAAGTCTTCTACTCTCCAGGTGATTCTACTCGAGGAGGCTTGGAGCGAGATGTTCCTCCTGTGTGCCATCCAGTGGTCCCTGCCTCTGGACAGCTGTCCTCTCCTCGCTCTGCCAGAACATTCCCCCTCCGAACAGTCCAAGCTCAACCTGCCCGCACCCGACCTGCGCCACCTGGAGGAGGTCTTCAAGCGCTTCAAGGTCCTGGCTGTAGATCCCACTGAGTTTGCGTGCCTGAAGGCGGTGGTGCTGTTCAAGCCAGGTAGGACATATAGGTAGGATATAAATCTGTTGTAGCATAGATCTCAGACGGTTGATTGGTCTGTAGAAGCTGATGTTTGGCTGGTTGGTTCCTTGGAGCAGAAACGCGTGGCCTGAAGGACCCGGATCAGGTGGAGAATCTTCAGGACCAGTCCCAGGTCCTACTGGGTCAGCACATCCAGTCCGTGTATCCCAGCCAGAGCGCCAGGTGAGCCCTGCGGCTCGCCCTGCGGCTCGACACGCTGCAGCGCTACAGCTAATGTGTAATGAAAGAATGGTGTTTTATTGAAATGACATCCTATATCGCTCTCTTCCTTATTCCCGGTGGTTAAGGTTTGGGAGACTGTTGCTGCTGCTGCCGTCGCTGCACGTTGTGAGCTCAGAGAAAATCGAGCAGCTGTTCTTTCACAGAACCATCGGAAACACTCCCATGGAGAAACTGCTGTGCGACATGTTCAGAAACTAAATCAGCAAAATACAACTGAAGACACATTATGCTGTGATTTTTCTACTTCTGACAGAAGTCGTTAAAATTGTGAATTCTTTTGACATGATAATCAATAAAGCCATTACCCCTCAAATAAAAAGACTTGTAATTGTTGAGAAAACTGTACTAGAAAACGGAATAAGTTCCATTCTGTGTAGCTATTATTTAACAGAAATTGCTTTTTGTTTTTGCATTCGCTATGTTCAAATAAATTCCCACAAAACAAATGGATGTTTTAGAAAGAAACAATTGGAATTCAACAAATTGTACAGAACATTTGCTCCTGTCCATGTATTGAAGCGGACGGCCACAGAACTGACAGTAAAACCCTTTACTGTATTTAAGAACAGTAGACTTCTGACTTCAAATATCTATACTTCTACATTTCTATTACAGTCGTGTGTTACTCTATTTATTTATGTAAAACAGGGTTTATATTTTTATATAACAAAAGCAAGAGAAAGCTATATATCGATCAAACATCTGATTTAGTAGTTAATATCCTTGTAAATGGCTCCACTTGTACTATTTAATAGTAAATTGTCTCCAGGATCTGCATGAACATCATCCACAGAAAAAAGCAAATAGAGTAGTACCGGTGGTGTAAAGTAACAAAGTAAAAATACTGTGGTGCTGTACTTAAGTACTTTTTGGGAGAATCTGTACTTTACTTGAGTTATGATATTTCTGTCGACTTTTACTTTTACTTACAGTAGCTACATTTAGCCCCGAAACAGTCAACTTTTACTCCAATACATTGCCCCCGAACACCTTCGTTACTCACAACAATATAAAATGGGAGGAAAACTGACCAGTTATCACAAGGTTCATGCGAATCAAGGGTCATATCAGCAGCGATCTGACTGGAAACAAACACTCTCAAGCCCGTGTTCAGAGTTGCCAGGTCCGCGCCATTGGGCTTCTGTTGAAGCAGGTTGGTTTATTTGTCCGCGGGTTGGGGGGTGGCTGGGTTTGTCACGGAGACCTGGCAACCCAGCCCGTGTTAAGTTAAGTTTTTGCTGCTGAACTAGCACGGGCACGTCCCAGAGAGCCGGCGTCCTCGAGACCGACGGCCTCCTCCGCCGGTGATGCTGCCCCACCTGCTCTGCACCCCCACCTGCCATATGAAGGCCTCTTATGCCCAAAAATACGGAAATATCGGCAACAGAATAAAATCACAGCAAAAACAAAAAAAGCTCATAGCAAAATAAAAAGTCAGACTTTTTTTTCCTCCAAACCATTTACTTTTACTTTTGATATTTAAGTACATTTAATATCAGCTGCTTTAAGACTTTACTCTGATATTCCAATGAGCGACTTTGACTTTGACCAGAGTCGTTTTTTAGTAAAATATCTCTACTTTACTCAAGTGCGGCTTTCAAGTACTTTTCCCACCACAGAGTAGAACTTTATGAAGTATTATAGTCTCTGTTATATCAGGGCACTGGATAGAACATCAGTTCACCTGTAATACTCACATTGAGGATAAAGTGCATATGTCATGGTGCTGGATAATCATGGAAATGTCAGTGTGGTCATTTCACTTTTCCTGGAGTCGGTGTCAGGGGGTCAGCGCTGGAATGGAACCGATGTGTTGCTGTTGTAATGTGTTTGCTGCTCGAGGAGCCATTTGGGGAGAGCGGGTGAAGGAGAAGCATTTCATTTCATTTCATTTCATTTCATTTCATTTCATTTCGCTTCGTTTCGTTTCGTTTCGTTTCGTTTTCGTACCAACACCTGTGTGGCTACTTCCGCCTGCCATCTGTTGTGGACCAACTCACACCGCCAGGTGGCGCTAAAGAGCAAACCAGCGTTTGGACCCGCAAAGCGGAAACGCGAAGAAGAAAACCCGGAAGTACAACTGTTTACATGTTGGAGGAAAAATTATCCGATCGTGACAAGCTGCTTTTCAACATGAAGTTATTGTCGTTTTTTAATCAAACGAATTAAATACGTACGGCGATGTTTGGAGGACATTCTAGCTACAGTTATTCTGCTCTTTCCCAGAGAGACTCTGTATCCCATAATACTCCCGGACTGTTTGGGGATCATCTCCAGTCTAGAGAGCACTGCTCTGACTACGTCCCCAGAAGCACCGAGGACCTCTCTGGTGAGGAGCTGCCTTTAAAGGTGCAGTGTGTAGAATTTAGTGGCATCTAGCGGAACGGACTTGGCAGGAATATAATCTAACATCCATCAGTGTGTAGTAACTAGTGTATAATCCATGAAAATAACAATGGTTGTGCTGTCGTTTCCTTAGAATGAGCGTTTATATCTCCATGGGGGGCAGGTCCTCTTCCACGGAGGCCGCCATGTTGTACCCCCATGTTTCTACAGGAGCCCAGAGCGGACAAACCAAACCCTGGCTCTAGAGAAGGCCGATTGCGTTTTTCTCGGCCATAGCTTCTCCTCCACGCGTTGGTTGCAACCTGCAACCTCACCACTAGATGCTGCTAAATTCTACACACTGCACCTTTAACCTTCTGATGTCTCCAAAACACTAATGGTAAAGAACCTCAAGCTTCCAAAGTCTTTCCTGCGTTTAACCTTCACGTTGCAGCAACACAAATATCTTAATCTGAATTAATCTAATGTGTATGACGAGGAGCCAAACAATTTGGTGAATGTTCTTGCTCAAAAATAGGATTCCCTTTAGACCAACCAGGCCTTATTAAAATGTTGGTTCCCGTAATGTATAACTGTTCATAGCAGAAACCTGCTGAACGCTTACCACTCTTCTCACTGTGCTTCAATGCAGTCTAATGGGGCAAACAATTAGGAATTAACACATTAATTCTCCTTTTCTAAAATGGGGAATTCACAATATTGTCATACATGTCTTAGTGTGTTGAATAACAGTGGTAACACATTTGACCTAAAACAACTTCCAAGTGCGTACATTAGAACATAACATTGTGACAGCAGGCTGCCAGTAGGAAGCTATGCAACTTCCTGTTTCTAGTCTCTTAGGTTAGCACGGATGTAGCCAAAAGAGCTGATTTGCAGAAGTGCAAAGGAGTCAATAAAACACTGTTAGCTACAGCAGAGCGGTAGGTTTCTCAATAGTAAAGCATTCAGTGAGGTTCTGCTATCAACAGTTATAAATGATGGCAAACAACATTTTAATAAGGCCTGGGATGAAAAATAGTGAACCTGTCATTTAATGTAAATATTTAAAAAAAGTTTGCACATCAACAAACAGTCCTGGATCCAAAACCACGCCACAACAGAATTCTACTGAGGAGCTACAGAGGAAGGACATTTTCATTTGACCATTCATAATTGTTTGTAATGTATAGACATTGGTAATACAGCAATAATATACTATTATTATGAACTAATAATTTCCCTTTTTTCAAGATTCCACACAGGGATGGCTTTCTTGGATTTGCAACCTGATTGTCACGTTTCTGGTCTTTATCTGCACACTTGTAAGCTTCCCTGTGTCCGGGTGGTTTGTGCTCAAAGTAAGCTCACAAGATCTTTATCAGTAAATACTACAGAATGGCCACTCACCTCTAAGCCTGCACTTCATAATAAACTCTGTGAACCTGTTACAGACTGTTCCAAACTACCAGAGGATCGTTGTGTTTCGTCTGGGTCGTGTTTGTGCTCCAAAGGGCCCAGGTGTGGTGCTTGTGCTCCCGCTCATCGACCAATGGCAGCGGGTCGACCTCCGCACGCGGGCTTTCAACATCCCCCCC
>OMKR01044460.1:0-10642 GCA_900302355.1 Cyttopsis rosea | reverse complement strand
GCGATGGGGCACTTTAGAGTTCATGGGCACTTCGGTCGGCATGTCAGTCACCACCGACTCTCAGATGGTAATATTTTCACTCTCACTGCGTGTGGTTATTTGCGCCGGTGGTTTGTGAATTGGACTTTTTTGCAGTGAGGCTCATTTGCACAGAAAGGCGCCAATTTTGTGGCAAATGTAGGGTTTTCGTGGTTTCTTTTTGTGTTATTTGTGTAGGTTTAGCGACCGCAAAAGTGTGAATTGGCCCCTGAGTGTTTTGATGTCGATACAACAGCTTTGTCTCACCGCTTCGTTTTGAATGACACATTTTGAGAGATCCTGGTCACATCCTTGAAGAACGTCCGCCAGAGAGGCCGGCTGTGGAACCCTGGAAGGGAAATCCGGGGATAACGTACGGACACGGTTTTCAGCCGGTTTTTAACCTCTTCTTACCAAAGGGCTCGTAGCTAATCTAATGAAGAACATTTTGTTACTGTCGTAGGTTTAAAACCGAGAGCTGTTTCCATGACATTAAAGGATGGATCGTAACAACGGACCCTAGCGGAGGCCGTAGGAACTACAGCAACATTATGTCTCCAAACCAAACCCGACCCTCCATCCCCGTCAACCACGGCGTCCTCAAACTGACAAATGGTAGTTGTGTATCGTAAAGTCAGAGCTCCTGGTTTTGGAGGTTTTTAACATGTTCCCTGTTGTTCCCCATCTCGTTCCCCCATGCTGGAGCAAATTCAACTGTGACCATTTACCTGAAAGGAAATATCCCAATGGCCGCTGCACCGATGAGGAGTCGTCTTCCAGGGAGGGGCAGAGCACCAGGAGAAACCGTTGGAGCTGTCATCACGTCCCTGGCTCCTCGCAGCCGCTGCAGCGCGGCCACGTCCGGACGCAGCTTGTCCCATCGCAGCGCGGTCTGATCTGCACAGAAAAGGTCAGGACTTCAGCCCCGGGTCCCTCGGCCGGAGCCGCTGCGGGATTTTGGATTTGTTTCATCGATGATCGGAAGCGCTACGTATGGAACAGCGTCACTGTGAAAGCAAAGCCTCGTGGGAAATGCGGTTTTTACTCCAAATCCGAAAGATCGTGAAAGTCGTTCCTCCGAAACGAAGTCGGAACTTTCATAACGACGCCCATTCTGGAATCTTTTGGTGTCGTGACCGTAGATAGAGGACTCTATCCGCTACTCTCTTCATTTTCAGAGACGTAATTTAAGATAATGATGGAAGAAGATTTGGGAGGTGGTTGGGATCCCTGTTGAGGTTTATTACATGGTGCACTGAAGCAAAAAGTCACTTCTCGTGGAGACTGTCCCTGTGCTTCCATATAGTTTGATTAAAAGCAAAGCACATGGTCAGAACACATGGGAATATATTTTGAGAAGTTAATCACAAAAAAACAATTGATATATTTTAGTCTACTGTGTGTGCATTTACACACTGACATACACCCACAGAGAGAGACAGAAAGTTGCGATGTTTCGTTATTGTATTTTTTTTATCATTAGTTGAAGAGTGCGAGAGAACCTCAGGGACACCTACAGAAGGGAGAGACAGCGACAGCTCTTTGGCGATTGAGCGACCAGCAACGATAGAGCTCTGCTGGTGTGAGCGTACGGTTACACTGTCCGCGTAAAGCAGTGATTCTCAATGTGTGGTCCGTGGACCCCCAGGGTCCGTGGCACTTAGCCAGGGGGTCCGTGAAATGTTTTTGGGAAAAAATACTTTAAAAAAAATAGAAAGATAATATTTTTATGCAATATATACAGTACATACATAATTATCTCCTCTTAGACATTGAATACATTGTTTTTATATTCTGTATTTTGAAATGGTGCAATACAAATATTACATTTGTTTTTCCACGTATAGATTGTGAGAAATAGGCCTAATATCAAAACATTTTTTGGGACCTATGTGAGGGGGTCCTCTCATATAAAGGGTCCTTGGTTGCGAAAGATTTGAGAACCCCTGGTGTAAAGGGCAAAGATTGTCCGTGAAAAATTAAATAAATCAGAATTTTCCTTCCGGAACCACAAGCTCCGCCCACTTCTTCACTCTGCAATCGCCAGTCTCATGAGGGTCTGGATCTGATCCGGGTTTTGCCCAAAGTTACGGCACCGTAACCTCCTAATCTCAGCATTCCACCGACATTTCAGAACCAAACAAAGACAAGCCATCTGAGAGAGACCCCCCAGTGTGTGAACTTTGATACTTCGTCAGAACAAACCCAACGTGAGGTGACGCCACCACACAAATATATTACAAGTGACATAACAATCTGCTTTTGGAAACAAAGCTCCTTTCTCTCACCAAACTCTCTGCTGTGGCTGACGAGGCCGACGAGGAACAGCGCCACCAACAGGCCACGCAGGGACATCGTGGCTGCCGTCTCCCCCTGTCCCGCACAGGAAACATCGCACATCTGGGCTGTAATTCTTACACAGTGCTACGTGTGTTTATGTGACTGTTATTATTGTTTTTACAATATAACTTTGTATTGTTTAGGAGCCTGCCCTCCCTGTAAATACACTGTAGCGCTTGTCTGCCTCTAGCGCTCCCTAGTGGATGACTGAAGATCAGTTCCATATTATCTTAGTGGTGATGGTCTGGCCGCAGGCCAGCGAGTCCAGTCCGGTGGACTGTTTTTGCAAATATTGACAAATAAGGTATTTTACCCCAAATCACCTTTTGCGGGGGTGATTTGTTACTGGAAGTTCTCCGCCCCGTCTGGATGGGAGATGGGATCAACTTAAACCTGTGAGGACTGGGAAAAAAATCTTAAATTAACAATTTCCGTTAAAACTGATCAGAATCTTTCTGGGTAAAAATGAACAGTAAGGGACCATCTAGGGTGACCAGATGCCAACAAACCCAATGTGGGACAAAGAGTTTGTTTGTGTGGGACAATGTGGGACAAAGGGTTTGTTTGTGTGGGACAATGTGGGACAAAGAGTATGTTTGTGTGGGACAATGTGGGACAAAGAGTATGTTTGTGTGGGACAATGAGGGACAAAGAGTTGTTTGTGTGGGACAATGAGGGACAAAGAGTATGTTTGTGTGGGACAATGAGGGACAAAGAGTTTGTTTGTGTGGGACAATGAGGGACAATGTGGGACAATGTGGGACACGCTCCCGACGCTGAGAACCAGTCGAAACTTTTTGATATCTACCTTGAAAAAGAAACATTTCTATTCTGCCTCTCAGCTCGTAACATCTCTCTGCTTTTCCCTTTGTGAGCCTCACGTGTACGGTGTTGCTTTCACATTCCCCTCCTTGCGAAATATAAAAACTCAAACGCAAAATAACTGTTTTCTTCACATAAATTGGATAAAAGACAGAAGAACAGCCTCTGAAAATGAAAATGCTGTGCAGTACAACGTAAAGATGGACGCCCGGTCACCCTAGGACCCTCACAAAGAGCGTCTTCAAAGCAAAAACTGAACTAACTGGAAAGAAATATCATACACCCCTCTCATCTCTCATGTGCATGGTCACTCATATTATATTATTGTTGTTATTTGTCTGTCGTTGGTAATGACAAATAGAACGGTTCAGTGGTTTCAGCTCCTTCTGTCTCACACGCTTCCTTGTTTTCTTCCACATTTTGCATCATTAGAAAATGTGCAGGAAATTAATAAGAATACGGCCGAGAATGAGAAAAGATGAAATGATGCTCTGTAGTTCACAGTCTGTGTATTTAATTAAAATATTACTTCCATTGTGTTGATTCTACATTGATCTAGTAAATTATTTGGTGATTCTATGTTCAAATATTGATGATTACAAGTATTTTCAGATTTTTATGCATTTTGTCCCTTTTCCCGGAGACATCTTCTCGCTGAACTTGGTTCATTCGACCCCTTTGCAAGCTGGGAGCTTGTGACAAGCTTTCTTTTTCTTAAATCAATTTCATTATCATTTTTTAAAAGCAGCAGCAACAGAATGTAGACTCGTACTCACCTGCGGCCGCTTCTGCTTTAACCTCTGATCTGCTACCAGCTGCAGAGCGGCTATCTCCGCCCATCCCAAAGTCCAAACTCTAAGAGATCCATCACTCCCAGGTCATGAGCCCCCCTGGTAAGGAGCCCAATTTTATTCACTTTACAATTTAGTGATTGAGTGAATGCTGGGGGTTCTATTCCCACAGCTTCCTCTGGTGGCTTTTGGTGAAACTTCATCAACATTTTGGCGGACCTTAATGAGCTAGAACTATAGGAGTGATTAGCTTGAATCCCCAAAATGCAGAGGGGACGTGATGTACCCTCTCAAAGTGCATGTCATTTGTATGTTCATGAATGTGTATGTGAAGCAGCAAAACTAAACACAATGCGCCGCATGGGCTTAACTGGGCAATTATGTGGGCCGCAAGTTACTGAAGCTCACAATGTGTGTAAGTGACATTACTGGCACAACTATATGTCAACTATAACTACAAGTCTGTGTGTACTCAACATGGGGCTTCACAGGGTAGCAATGTGTGGCCTGCCACATGCATGGCTTATGGATGCAGATATGTGGCCCAGCATGTAGCCCAACCTGAACGGTATGGCATGGTAAGCTGAGCAGCAAGAAAAAAACAGATTTTTCCCAGCGCACACAAAATAACTAGTGAGATAAACATGACTGCATGACGTCAAATACTTTGAGAGATGAACTGCATTACCTGCGATGTCAACATTGGAGTAGCGGAGCAGGGCAGCAGCGGAGCAGGGTTTGCAACTGGAAGCGGGGCGGCGTGGTGCTCAGTGAACATGGACATGGCTTTTGCTGCGGGATAGGACGCATCGTCCGCAGATTGATTTTCTTCACTTGGTTTGTTTCAGTGTTCCTGGGTGTCTTTTTAAATTGTACTTCAGCTTTATTTGTCATCACTCCGGCACTCTCTGGACACACTGCCGCCGCTTCAAATAAAGGAACTTAACAGACCTGCAACGTGATGTTGGCAGAAAGTAGGGTCCCAGTGTTTAGGAGAGGGACCGGTCCTCAATGAGAGCTGCAGCTATTTCCAGGATCAGACTGAAGAGCTGGTGATCAGGAGTTTACTAACCAGACCAGGAAGCAGAAGTCAACCAGGTGAGAACACCAGGTAGGATAACGCTGCACAATGTGGAAATGCACTCTGGCAGCAAGCAAGTAGGCAGCAAAGCCATAAGGGTGTGGAAGCCGTCGAGTTGTCTGACAGAACTAGCTCCACAAGCTACGCCTCACATGTATGTGTGTAGAGGTGTACAATGTTTGAAAAGGGATAATAATAATCAAGTTTGTAGGGCTGAAACCATATTGTTTTTGTGCTGGTTCCCTATAATTATTATTATTATTTCAATCATTATTTTAGGGAGGACAGTGCACAATCATGGGATCTTCTGGAACTTTCCGTAGATGTGTTCTCCGGTCCACCAGGGGGCACTGTCTGCTCACTGACGTCGACTTCCTCTGCTTCCACAAACTGAGTTTCATGAACAAACTTCTGACTGAACCACAATTCAAAAAAGGAATCTGTCGCTCAGGTCAGTTTAGTTTAGTTTCTGTCGTTCAGTTTAGTTCCTGTCGTTTAGTTTAGTTTAGTTTCTGTAGTTCAGTTTAGTTGCTATCGTTTAGCTCCTGTTTTTCAGTTTAGTTCCTATCATTTTGTTTAGGTCCTGCGACCTAATCTTTCAACAGACAATTGGAACGTAGAAACGGGATTATCTAACCACTCGGCCAGGAGCCCTGATAACAGGATGCTTTGATCATTGGAACCTGTTCCTTACAGCACCCATCCCAGGACTCACTGGGGCGAAAGCATTGAACCCTGGTGAGATCGGTTCAGTGGACTTTCCCTTTGCTTCCTCAGATAAGGAGGAATTGGACACTTACTGTAAGCCTTGAGCCTGCCCATGTTTTCACAGGACATCCTGGAACCGGCCTGCTTTACCAAGGGAGGCCTTTGAAGTGTTGCAGAGACTTTGGACTGCGAACTTGCCATCCAGGGACAATTAAACCAAAGCAAGATCTAAGATAATTATCTGTACTTGTGTTTATTCAACAGGAAACCTGGGGGACTAACGGAGAACTCAACTGGGAACAGAGACTAGACCCCATTTCTCTCTCCAGCCTTTGAACCCTAACCCCGTGACATTTTGTGTCTCTGTGTGCATTCTTTTTAGATTACATTTAAATTCATTGCCTTGTGTTTATGTTAAAGTTCAGACTTAAAGCAACATTATGTAACTTTTTTACATTCCCACCCATCCCCCCAATGCCTGTTCTGGCACTATGTAACTTTGGTGTTGGGTACGAAAGGGCGGGAAAAGTGCGTTACGCTTTACGTCACTACGGACATTAGGGTTGCCGTGGTTACCGGTGTTACATGGTGTTGGGCATACACCGCTGATTACATTACTAGAGAAATAAAAGCCATTTAGGTCTTTTTTTGTGTATCGGCGCCGTCTCAGTGGGTGAGACGGGTCCACTTGGCACCCACAGGACCGGGATCCCATCTCAGCCTCACTTTCATTGCGCCACAGGGTCCGGGAAGCGGCGAGGTCTGTGCAAGGTGCACTGTAACCTAGGTGTACATTACACAGTATTTGCGTTTGTAACATAGACAGTTATTGAAACGTGACCGATAAGGTTCGAATTTGTCCGTAATAAATTCTTGGACTGGGAAGATCGGTTTTACAACAGTGGTGTAAAAGTGCAATTGCACTCAGAAACTGTAGGGGCGCCAAATACCAAAAGTTACATAACTTATGCTGCTTTAAATTGAACTAACATTTAGATCAATTTGTAACCAAAATAATCTTCGCCTCGAGGTAGGTTTAAGAGAAATTAATAAATTCAGGTCATTATCAGATTAGTATTGCCAAAGTTACATAAATATAATTAATAAATAGAAATGTTTGAGTTTGTTTTGTCTGACAATGCTGCATTCATTTGTTGAATTAAGTTCTACATGTCTGCTTATTACTTTATTATTACATATTGGTTCGAGTATTACTATTAGTGTACTTAGTATTAACATTGAGAAATCACCTTGGTAATAGTGGTTTACAGAGAATTGAATGTCTCAACTCTGTTTTATTCTTTGCCATGTATGTATGTAATTCATTGTCAAGAATTCATGTTTGAAAATATAATTAATCATTTAACTTAACTTAATGGGTACGGATTTCTGACTCTTCTGAGCATTTAATTATCTAAACATCCCTAGTTAAAAATCCCAAAAAGCCATTGGTTAAAGAGGGACACCCAAACTCCGCCCTCCGCCTTCTTGAAAGAGGAGGTCCCCAAACTCCGCCTCCGTCACCTGGACTTTAAAAGTAGCCTCCGTCCATCGTCTTGGAGACTGGCCCGCAAAGCATTTGAATTCAAATTACTACGTGTGTTTTAAGTCTACATCCTTCCTTTCTTTGTTAAATTTGTGCACCATTTTTATTTACAAAACAAGTCTGTTCCAGTAACCAACGGAAGGATAGCATTTTCTTATTCCTCTTTTGGTACATTTTTATACACCAATTTTACGTTTTTGTCACGTCGTGTATTTTTCTTGTTTTATTAAAAGTCAGTTCAGAGGTAAATGTATCGATAAATAAGTCAAATCCTTCAGAGACTGATCAATTATAATTAATTTGGTTTATATTATTTAATGTTTCCTTGTTTTTTTAGAAAATAAGGTGGTGCCCCTGTACATACAGTATAAAGATATAAATGCCTGTTGATAGCCGGGAGTGAGTGGAAGTTCACTTCCCCTTTTATCAAACTAACAATCATTAGTAGTTTAATAGAATTTTTTTTTATAGTTTAATAAACTATAAGTGTAGATATCGCTACAGTTTACTTCCTGTCGTTCAGTTTAGTTTAGTTCTTGTCTTTAGTTTACTTCCTGTCGGTTAGTTTAGTTCCTGTCGGTTAGTTTAGCTCTTGTCGTTTATTTTAGTTTAGTTCCTGTCGCTTAGTTTAGTTAGTGAATGATGACGAAAAACTCAGAAGAGTTGTGAACATTTCATTGTCAAAATTAATTTTTTTCAGGCAGAGAAAGTGTCAAAATTATTTATTTTGGTGGAATGCAAAGTGTAAATCAACCACATTCAATATGAATCATATCAAATGCATTGTTTCCACATTTATTTCATCCTCTCATTAGTCTCAATTTGTCATTATTTTCAATTTGCGAGTTCAGATCCGGACTCTGTGAATCCCGATCCGGACTCTGTGAATCCCGATCCGGACTCTGTGAATCCCGATCCGGACTCTGTGAATCCCGATCCGGACTCTGTGAATCCCGATCCGGACTGGGTGAATTGAGAGTGGAGGCTCAGCCTGTGGAAAGGAGCATCTCTTTTCCCGGAGTGACTCCAGACTCCTGAGTCATTTAAAGGATTTGTGACGAAACAATCGTTTGCGAGCCGTACGTCACTGTTTCAAACCCAGAGTAAAAACCTAAACCTTCATTGTCAGGAGCCACATGTGGCAGAGCAGAGACGCCGTGAGGTGCAGTGTTGAACGACTCGTTTCGAGGCGACTGAAACCAACGCGCTCGCACAGAAAACTAATGACTCCTTTTTTTACGTCCGTTCACATCGACACCTTTTTTCACATTTTGGTTTGTAAAAAGTTTGTTTGTGTGGAGAGCGGACGGAGGGATCATCGCTTCTCCAGAAGAACAGCGGAGCAGCGAGCGACACCGGAGACGCTCCGTCACAGGTTGGACTTCCCGCCGATCCAGTGCTTCACCAGCTGGTGGGCGATGGTCTGGCGGGGCGGTAGCGACAAGGCGGGGCTTCCTGCTCGGAACAGAGCGTCCATCACCTGCAGAGAGAGAGAGAACGTTCCAGAACTTTCAAGGAGCAACATCAGAACCTGGAGACCAGACAGAGCTCTCATTTTAAACCTTAAGACTTTGCACCGAAGGAAATCATTCCATGAAATAAACACGATGAAGAGCGATAAAAAGTTTGTCTTTTACGTATTTCATACATACATACATACATACGTACATACAATCTAATCTAAGGTTATATAGTGAGATATTCATATAGAACTATATAAGATAAATAAATATCTGGAACGATGAATACATTTTCCTGCTCTTCACATTCGGCCGCATGGTCAACTGGAAAGTTTCTCTTCCGATAATTGAGTTTGCAGCAGTTTTCTTTTATAAAGAAAAGTAAAGTAAAATCAACATATAAAAATAACATAATTTGTGACCCACCACATACTTTAGGGTCACATTTCGAAATTTGACTTTTTTGTTTTTTCACATGATATGAACGTATGAAAGTGTAGAACCACAGCTTCAAAACAAGGTATCACTTGTGGGAATCAAGCAAATATTTTGGAAGCTATGGCTTATTAAAGATGAAGGCTTTGAAAACAGAAGTTCTGAGAAATCAGGCTTTAAAGTTTTTCCAGCATTTCCAGACTTTTTCAGCACAAAACACATTTAGAAACACAATTAGTGCTTTAAATGGTTACATTTGGATAGTGCTGTACTTCTTCAATGAGATAATGTTGAATGTGTTTTACTGAAATAATGTTTGAATCATTAATTCATAAAAATATTGGAAAATGAATAATTCAAGTTAATCCTTTAATTTTAAGTTTATAAGTAAAACAATTTTCATTCTAAGTTCATGCTCACTATACTAGCATGACCCCTCTATCATTCTGTAACTTCTAAACATTCCCATTTCCGGCCTTTATTGTTATATAGCAATGATAGTTTTAAGAAAGTGGCCCGTTTCAGATCGCTCACATGATCACCACATCACTTTCACACGGAATATGGAAGGATGATCTTGATCTGCATGTTTGTACCAAAGAACCGTAAGATCGCCATTCATGCTGTTATTCCAAGTTCAACAATGGTGAGTAACTTTTTTCCTCAGTAAAATGCTGGTGGAGAGTGAGTAGCCTCGACATTTTAATATTTATCTAATACTTAGAAATCAAACTCTGTTTTGAAAATAAGTTGCGAGACAGAAAACATATCTGCTATAATCTCATATTTGGAGTAGAAAGGGATTTCTGAGGTTTTCCCCATCTCCCCAAAAGTACGCTCCTGCGAAATGTGCTGGGTTAGGACGCGGTCGGTCACATATGATGACCTGTTGCCGTGGGAACCAGCGTGCCTCCTCGATCTCGCTCTCGTCGGCCTGAATGTGAGTGGATAGGGCGGCGGCCAGGCAGCCCAACATCAGGTTGGACGGCATGGGCCACGGCTGGCACGACACGTAGTGCACGGAGCCGACCTTCACCCCGCTCTCCTCCTCTACCTCCCTTCGCACCGCTCCCTCCATCGTCTCACCTGGGGGTGGGGGGACAGAAATGCTCTTGTCGGCCGACAGGTCGTCCACAGGACAGAGTTCTTGATGTTTGCTTTTGAGAGTTGAGAGTTTGAACTCCACTTGCAGATTAACTCTGTCTTGGATGCAACGGCACAAAAACCCTGGAGGTGTATGGAGCTGCTGAGAGCACAGCTTAAAATGCTTTTATGAAAAGCTATATTTTAACTTGTTGCAAATTTCTGTGTGTGTGTGTTTGTGTGGTACCAGGCTCTATGAATCCAGCCAGGCAGGAGAACATTCCCACAGGGAAGATCTTCTTCCTTCCCAGCAGGCACTGCTGCCCATCGGGATGGATCACCAGCATGATGACCACGG
>OMKR01044449.1:0-16382 GCA_900302355.1 Cyttopsis rosea | reverse complement strand
TGTGTAGAAAAAAAAAAACGTTTTTTTTTTTTAATCAATAATTCAATACTTTTAAATTTTATTGTTTTAAATTTCTGTATTGATTTGAAAATTGTAGTATCCATACTTTGTTGGGAAGCTATGCAACCATTTTCCGCTTAAACCACCACCATAGTCACAAATCAATTGAAATATTTAAGACTGATTAAATGGTACTGGTACTAAATGGGAAGGCTGATCTTCTGTTCATGAGCATTTACTTAGAGTTTTTTTGGCATTATAATTAAGGAGATACAATTTCATCCTTGTCTGTCTAGAACAGAGATGGCGACAGGCTGCATGTTAACTGTGTTAGCTCAATCGGGGGGAATGCCTAGCTCCTGTTAGCTTTACCTCAGACGAGTCTTGTCGGCCTTTTCTGTGGGAAACCCTTGACCTTGTATCTCGTCTCTCACTTTTTCTTGTACTGTTCATGATAACATTTTAGAATTAACTTAACGTTATCTGTTTATGTACATGCTGGTGTTATGGACAGAATTTGCACAAAGGCATGAATGTTTTAAATGTTGTGTTAGAAATGTGCTTGAAATGAGAAAAATACTTTGAAAAGGCTATGGTTAAATGGTTATTTTATATAAATGTGTAGTGCAGGGACCATGAGGGGGAGGGACCAACAAATCAATTATCATTTATCACAACAAATCAGGAATTCAGGATATTGTACTCAAGGATAGAGGTGCTGGAAAAGTTTGATAATAAAAGTTGAAAGAACTTCTAAAGTGCTTCAGATTTTCTTCACTTTACGAACCCTGTGAAGAGAAAATCAAAGTTAGGTTTCCATTTTTGCCAGTCCGGTCTCATGTGCAGATGGTTCCAACAATAGGATAGCTTTGATTCTCTCATACATATAATGTGTTTTCATTGAGCCTAGGACGGAGTAAAGCTACAATGAATGGGTCTGTTGATATTATAAGTTGGCAGAACAATAAACTTGAATGTAAACTGACCAATAGCTTGTCGTCATGACATAATGCCCTCAACTGCCCCTACCTGTTGAATCCCAATCAGTATCTTGTCTCCATGTACGTATGTGTCTGTGTGACCACCAGCCCCAGCAGATCAACCCTGCGCTGTCGTTGCAGAACCGCACTGTGGCCACGCCCAGCCATGGCGTGTGGGACATGAGGGGGAAGCAGTTCCACACTGGGGTGGAGATCAAGATGTGGGCAATCGCCTGTTTCGCCACACAGAGGCAGTGCCGCGAGGAGATCCTCAAGTGAGTTTGCTGAACAAAGTCTTATCTGGTAGTTTGTACGTTGTAATAAAAAATAAAAGGCGGAAATCGAGGTGATGGCACAATTGAGCGGAGTCTAGAAACTAGACTTCTAAAAATAGAAAATATGCTGATTTACAATGCAAATTCAGTACTTTGGCTGTACTGAATTTGACCCTTAGTTTGTGGTCGGTAGAACAAAATGGTAATAGCATTTGATCTGTTTTTCTCCCATTACAGACATCTAACTTGATTTTATGTGTCAAATTCCCAAACTCCTCAATTCTATGATATGCAACATGTTTGCTATAGCATTCTGTTTGGTATTTTAGTTTTAGGCATATAAAGACGTATTTTTATCCAGATTTTGGGACGCATGCCTACTAGTATATGTTTGGGCGTTATGTAGGATTATGTAATAGCATGACATAAAAATATAGAAAGCTGGATTTTATTGCTATAACGTCATTTTGCTTGAATAATTTTGTATATTCTTTATTCAATTATTTAAAGTGGTAATCCGTAAGATTTTGTTTTAAAAATCCCATATTTGATCATTTATTTGGCACAAAAAAGGAATGGAGGCAGATTGTTTTATTAACACAGTATCTTTTACAGTCCAGCTACAGTGAGCTGGTTTTCTGTTGTGTATTTACAAGTTTTAAATCTTTCCTATCATCCTCTGCTTCAACCCCACCTCTCTGCCAGGGGTTTCACTGACCAGCTGAGGAAGATCTCAAAGGATGCTGGGATGCCCATCCAGGGTCAGCCGTGCTTCTGTAAATACGCCCAGGGGGCCGACAGCGTGGAACCCATGTTCAGGCACTTGAAGAATACCTACGCTGGGCTGCAACTAATCATCGTAATCCTGCCTGGCAAAACACCCGTCTATGGTACATACATGAGGATATAGAACAATTATCAATCGAACTGTACTACAGTCTTTTGAATGTATGTATGTGCTCTGTCATAGCATGAAGATTAATGTCCTTCCTCCCCCTATAGCCGAGGTGAAGCGTGTGGGAGACACCTTGCTGGGCATGGCCACCCAGTGTGTCCAGGTGAAGAACGTGGTGAAGACTTCCCCTCAGACGCTGTCCAACCTCTGCCTCAAGATCAACGTAAAGCTGGGAGGCATAAACAACATCCTGGTTCCCCACCAGCGGTAAGACAACAGCACTGTTTGGAAATACAGTAGAACTGACGGAGTGAAGACATAGTGCTACTAAACTCAAATATAACTCTCTTTATGCCTTGATATCCTCTTCATGGAACAATCATTTTTAATACCACAACTAAAACTCCCATTAGAAGAAGTAAACTTAATATTGAGACCCTACAGCCTTGTGTTGACCATTGATTCTAGTGAGAAGTTTCTTCTTTTTCCGTTGAGTCAGTTTCCTGGAGCAGCCTCTAGTGGCCATTAGCTGAACTGTAGTTAAAAGCACTTCCCCATTGGATTCAACACCTGGCCGTAATGGCTGCTGCTTGGTTGAAACACAAGCTTAGCCTCACCTTCCAGAACTGTTTGGGTTGATCTCCTTTTCTGTTCCTGTCTCCCTGTAGACCATCAGTTTTTCAGCAGCCTGTCATCTTCCTTGGGGCAGATGTCACTCACCCCCCAGCTGGAGATGGGAAAAAGCCCTCTATTGCTGCAGTAAGAACACACTCTCATACCATTCTCCTTTTTGCTGAAGACACACTACATGTGTTTTTTCCACTGAACAGGAACCTTCTGAAATGGGAGCTGGTGGCCTTCAGATACTGTATGTCTTCCTGTTTTCAAGGAAACGCTAATGAGCTGTGCTGATTTTAGCTGAAGTGTACCAACCGGGCTACATGGGCGGAACTAAGAGCTACTCCCTAGGCCATGGCTTGGTCAATTGTCCTTCAAAAGTCTCATAACGTGAACGTCTATGAACAACACCTCTCCTCAAGCTGTGCTATGACTAATCCAATGGTGGTTGACGAAACAGTGATCAACTTTAGCCAGAGGTGGGAAAATCCAGGTCAAGAAAGTAAAATTCCACCTGGAATGTTCCACCTCTGATGTCGGCCAACACATCTCTTGTCAAAAAACAGAAAGGAGTTCGTAAACCAGACCGTCATTTTGCTCGTAGCATTGTGTGTTCATTTTGTGGTGGAATACAAATGACTCTGACCTCCTCCGTCCCTTCTCAGGTGGTGGGCAGCATGGATGCCCATCCTAGCAGGTACTGTGCGACGGTTCGGGTGCAGCGGCCCCGGCAGGAGGTGATCCAGGACCTGGCCTCCATGGTGCGGGAGCTATTGATCCAGTTTTACAAGTCGACTCGCTACAAGCCCACCAGGATCATCTTCTACAGGGACGGTGTCTCAGAAGGCCAGTTCAGACAGGTACAGCAGCTCTGCTTACTGTTTGGATCTATTGCAGTTTGATTCTTTGCAGGGTTTCTGTTAGAAAGAATTGGTGCCGGTCAACATGTCCTGGAAGATTTCAATGTCCCGGACAATTGGGAGAGATTCCGGTCAAATATTATCTGTGTTTATTGAGCTTAAAAACACTTGATGGGCAGGCTATATAAAGAATGACATCATAAAGGAATGTAGATTTATAATATATATTTTTTTTTATTGAAAAGGAGGCTCCAAATAAAAAGTCCTATCAATAGACTCAACGTGCATAATGCTATTTTAAAAATAATAAATATTACGCAGTGTAATTATTATTATTATTATTTTTTTTTACAATCGTTGGTGCAAGTGGCAACACGTAAACACAAAGAATTAGAAGTATTTGCAAACAAACAAAACATTACATGTAGGCCAATCTGGCTCATATGAACATTTTAATTATGGCGTGCTGCTGCCGACTTGAAATCAAATAATTTCTGTTCTCTTTTCTCAGATAAGATAAAATACACTAAAAACTCTTTGAAATTTATCAAAAAAATAACCATAACCTATTGCTGGCTCAAAGGTGCCAGTGTCTCTAATGTAAGTAAGAAGGGAACAAGAAGTAACAAGTGCAGCTGTTTTAATTAACATTTCACTTAAATAAAATTTAGATAAAATCAAAAACAAAAGAAATATGGCAAGTCAATCGGAAAAAAAAAAAAGTTTGTGGTGTTGCCGTCTGATCATCGGCACATCTCGTCAACATATTTTACACAATGGATATTTACCGTCTGCTTTGGGTCGGAACTTAAATATCCAAAAATACACCAAACTATGGATGTATGTGGCCCTGTTGTCAAAGTTACATCATCTTTCTCCTTCTCTTCTGAGTTTTGAACACTGCCAGCCTGCCACTCTGTCTCCGCTGCCGGTGTGTTTATAAGGCAGTGCAACCTAACGCACGAGGGAGGGGGCAGGGTGACAGGTCATCTTTAGATTGTCTAATGATTGGCTTTTCATTGTCACTTGCCGCATCTGTGGAAGACTATCGAAATGATCGAGCCTATTTTATTTCGACATCAAGGAAAAAAATATGGCGATCATTATCGTTTTATCGCCCAGCACTAATTCAAATTGTGCTTAGAGGGAATTATTTTCACCAGACATTATGACCGGAGAGATTTAAATTTGTCGGACTTCAACAGATTTTCCCGGTCAAAAACCGGTAATTACTGGAGGCCTGTTCTGGAAAAAAAGAATCTATATCTCTCTCTTTCTCTCTATCTCTCTCCAAGTGGTTCTTTATGAAATTGAGTAAAAGCTGTGTTGGTCCATGCAGGTGTTGTATTACGAGCTGCTGGCAATCCGAGAGGCCTGCATCAACCTGGAGAAGGAGTACCAGCCAGGGATCACGTACATCGTGGTCCAGAAACGCCACCACACACGCCTCTTCTGCGCGGATCGCAACGAGCGGGTGAGCAGAGGAAACTGTATTAATGAATGGACACAGATGGAAACACTTGTCTGTACATACATGACTTCAGCAATCAAAAATATTGGTAAAATGGGAATTCAGACGAATTTACGTAAACATTCGTTTTTGATCATTGGGAGTAAACCCGACTCATTCATCAATTGCAACCACGTTCTTTGGCAACCGCAATTACCCCATTGTGATACATTGGCTGCAGCTATTTTCTTGATCAATTGAAGAGATTCTGCTTCCAATTACTCGGATTGACTCCCAATTATAAAAAAGTAAGGTTAAAAAAATACTGGAGTTTTCCTTTAATGACAAAGTTGATTTGAACATCATTAGATTATTCCATTAGTCTGAATCCCACTTTTCCAAATATATTTAATTGCAAAAGTCGGGTTGACTCCCGATGAACAAAAAACAAGGTTTTGGTTATAAAAATATCAATTTTGAAAATCAAAGTTTTGAAATCAAATTCTATATTTGTCTGGACAGTTGGGCTTTGGAGAAATTAAATTAAAAAAACAACAACATTTTTTTACAAACATTTCTTCCTGTCAGGTTGGACGAAGTGGAAACATTCCTGCTGGCACTACCGTGGACACGGACATCACGCACCCCTACGAGTTTGACTTTTACCTCTGTAGTCACGCGGGAATACAGGCAAGCTTCCCAAAAATCCTTTCGCTGGTCCTTAGAAATCTGTAGTTAAGAGTAAATTCGAATGATTTCTTTATAAAATATGTGACTCAGGTCTCATAAGAAACATCTATTGGTGCACCTTCAATTGTTGCAGTGTGAAACAAAAAACCCTGATTGTCCCTCAGACCCACTCTGACCCGACTCTGTTCCCAGGGTACGAGCCGGCCGTCCCACTACCACGTCCTGTGGGACGACAACTGCTTCACGGCCGACGAGTTCCAGCTGCTCACCTACCAGCTGTGCCACACCTACGTGCGCTGCACACGCTCCGTCTCCATCCCAGCGCCGGCCTACTACGCCCACCTCGTGGCCTTCCGTGCACGCTACCACCTGGTGGACAAGGAGCACGACAGGTGAGCCCAAAACAAAACAAAGAATAATATTATGGACTGCACGTGGGACTTTTTAGACAACTGTATAAATTCAGGGTGTCTGCAGCTCCTTAAATTCAGTTTTACAAATATTAGGCCCTAAACGTCATTAAGTAGTCTTAAAATAAAATCAGACAAAATGATTATGTTCAAATGAAGACCTCATAAATTCATATTATCCATATTTATTTTTGTCAAAATTAGTCAAGTTCTTCTGCATCAGTCAACATTTCTGATTTAACACCTTCCACGCCGTGAACCCGCCGGTGGGTTCACTGCGCAGTCCATCTTTGGCGAACTGTCGTGAGATTAGTTTTGGAGCTAGCCGTTAGCTTCCACCACCAACAGAAAGTAGACGAGTGTAGCTTTCCGTAGCCTGGAAGTAGTGGGCGGAATGTAGCTCCAAAGTCGGCGATCTTTTTTTTCGAAAGTAAATAGGCTTGACTATTTTCAAACGGGTCCCCTGACCCTTCAGATCAAGATATCTGGATGAAACTGGGCTCATTAGAATCACAAGACCCTCTACTCCACTGGAGATGGGTTTGTTTACATCACCAGAGGCTATATTAGCTTCAGGCCACCAGAGTGTCAGACTGCATAGACGAAAATATTCTCTGTGTTCTTTTTCAGTATGACATCACACTAAATGGCCTAAACAGTCATGGAATTGGGTATTGCTGGAAAGCTGAGACTCTTGTGAATCCAAAGAGCCCAATTGCATTGCATTCATGTGGGATGAAATATGGCCTCATATTAACCATTTCAATCTCTTTTTTTTTTTACTTGACCTTGCTGTATAAAATGACCTATTGTAACCTCTAGGATAATCACGGCCTCATGAAACTCTAGACCCATAATCTAGACACCCAGACCATTCAGAAAATGTATGGGATGTTCAGGTACATTTAAGATAAGTGGGTTTTTCTGAACTATTTTCAGAAATAATAGTGTTCATCCAATAGTCAAAAAAAATTATTGAAATGGTCAAATAGATCCAAATCTCCATTTTTTCAAAAGCTATTCATACTGCATCACAGCATGAGTTCAATAAGTTTTCTAAAGTGTTTTTCAAGGTCATGAGGTCTTCAGGTGGTCTTTTGGGGGGGATTTTTGACCCTTTTTTCCCATTCCCAAATGGTCAAAAATGGTTAGAAAGTCTACCAAAGCTGTATAATTAATGGTATCAACCCAGAACTTGGTGCAGCAACTAATCATACATAATTGAGCATGGGAATGACCATCATTAGGCATGAGGATAATGTTTAAAGCCCCTTTACACTCAAAATATGAATAACTTTATCAGGCGCAATTAAAAATATAATCTATATTACATTTTTTAATTGATAGAAAAGATTGACATATAGTGTCAACCTGCATCTCAAATGATTCCTTAGGGTCTCAGCTTTCTGAAGGTGTAAGGCACTTGTATGTGGCACCAACTGGTGACCCACACCACCCCCTCAAAAACAGCTCCACCTCACTCGGAGCCCAAGAAATGGGCCTGGAGCTTAAGAGGTTAATAACCTGAACCTACCACTGAACCTAATACTAGAGACATGCTTTGTCTTAAATCCATCCAAGTCTGAAATTTACTACTTTTTAAAACAAATAATAACAAAATTTTACTCTCTGATACCTGCAGACATGCCGAGTATAGTCTTTATTTATTTGTCTGGAATCAAAGTCTGTTATATACAGGTGGGGGGTTTACCCACCCACCCACTCACTAGTGGCAAGACAGATATTTTGTCTACTGGTCTGTCATCTCATGCCCGCGCGATGTGCCCTGAAATTCGGTATTTTGACTTAAATGGCTGTTCTGTCGCTCTTTTCCCAAGTAGGAGGTCAGAGTTCTGACCTCCAATGAAATGCAGCATATGTCATCCTGGTACTTTTCATGTACCATGGTTTTTGATGTACTAAACACAAATTTGGCATACTAAATAGTAGGATAGTGTGCCAATTCAGACACAGCGTATGTCTCAATTCACCCCGTCTTCACTCCCTGTCTTTGTCAACCCCAGTGCGGAGGGCAGCCATGTTTCGGGGCAGAGCAATGGACGCGACCCGCAGGCGCTGGCCAAGGCCGTGCAGATCCACCACGACACGTTGAGGACCATGTACTTTGCCTGAGCGCCGCTCCGCCCACGCCTCCCGCGATGCACCACCTGCCAGTCCGCCAGCCTCTGTCGGTGTAGCTCGGCCCGCCGAAACACGAGGACGCCACAGGAAGTGACATCACAAGCCAGAGAGGAGCACAGCCACGTTATGCAATACGAAGCCAGCCAATCGTTTGTGCTCTCACTCGCCCTCCTCTCACGTCTCCAAGCTTGTTCAGTCCTCACCTTACAGCTTTGACAGCAGCTTATTCAAGTGTTTTTATTTTATTTTATTTTTTTTTTGGCGGCGGGGTAGGGGTGCTTCGTTTTTATTTATCCAGAGTAGAGAAGCGACAGGGAATATTCAGTGGATGATTTTATGGTGCACGGCTGCAGAAAGGATCCGACTTGCTCCGCAGCTTAATAATGCTGGTCCATACTGTAGATGTTTTTACATGTATGTATGTTTGTTTGTGTGTTTGTGTGCCCGCTTGTGTTGCGTGTTTTTGTTTATTCCGCAAACGTGTGATTGCCATGGCAACGCCTTTTTGAAGGTATCATGGAACACTTAAAACGCAGCTTTGGTTCTTTTTTTTTTTTCTTTTTTTTTCTCAAGATTTTTGTGAACGGTAACTACTTAATGTCCCTTTAAGCCAACGGTTACACAGATGGACAATAAGTAGGGTTAAACTCTGCAATCCATAGAAACACTGAATGAAATCTTGTTTTTGTTTTTAAATGCGGTTGTGCATCGTGCAGCCATTCTTTGAGGGACTGTATAACACTTGATGCCTTAGCGATAGGCACGGACTGTTGGTAATACTCGCCCACGGCCACGCGGCGGACATGTTTATTATTCAAACTTCCTCACTTTAAGAGTTTATCTCGGTACAGAGTTTTATATCAGTCCTCCTCCGACGTGCGCTTTATTCCGCTGACGATGAGATATTTGTAATTTGAATAACGTTCATATTCAGCAATAGATGATGGTGGACAGCTTAGTACGTTTTTATTTCTCCAGTTTTTACACACGGAACGAATCAACAGCGTCGTTATGAACTTGTTTGGTGCAATAAGGCGTTGAAGCAGAGAGTGGACCCCTCGGTTGACGTTTTGGTTTGTAGGCTGAGACTGTTCTTTCCCTGTAGGTGGGGTTTGTTTGAGATTGAATTTGGGCAAGTGACGATGAACATGGATTCAGGAATGTACAGTGTTTGACATTCTTGTGTAGGTGTCACCGCGGTGGATTTCCAGCCGGGTTTCGGAAGATGCGATGAGATTACGACAAAGTGCCTGATCTGGTTAGTTACAGAGAGAGAGAGAGGGAGAGAGGGCGGGTTGCTGAGGGGCAGAGAAGGAATGTTTTGAAGAATGTGTTGCTGCTGATGCCTGATGCTCTGGATGTGAAGCGATACTTTCAGGATTAAACGTCACCCGATCCGAGGAGTGGTCGACCTCTCAACGCGGCCGTTAATGTGAATTAGTGACTCGGCTCCGGTTTCATCGAGTTCAGGTGTTGAGATGTTTGTGTTGCACTGGTGGGATTGTTTGCACTGTTCCTGTCAAGGCTTTTACACGTTAACACACACGTCAAGGTTTTGTTAACTAGTTGTCGTCAGTTGGGTTTTGAAGAAATCGTTTTGGTCACTTTGTGGCACAAATGGCATTTCCAGTGCATAAAAATCAGTTTCTAAATAAAAAAAATTAAAAAAGACTTTCTATGTACGCTAAAAAGTGAAGGATCCCATCAGATAAACTTCAGTGGGTCTGTGCATGCCATAGGCCTACCGAAATGGAGGAATTAAAAGAGTCCAAACAGATACCCTCCATTCCCTTTACAAAGTAATTTATGCCAAAAAAGGAGAATGAACATGAAGCCTCGCAGCACAGACGAAGCCTTCCGGTGGCGTCACGTTCCGCTTGGACCAAACCGATGTGCCTGGTGGCGGCGAGGAAGGAACGAAGAAAGAATGTAGCGCAGTCTGGATGATGTTGCTCCTCAAAGCAACCGGAGTGTTATGCCGATATCTCAGCCAAACTCGCTGCTATGAGCTTGTTAGAGTAAAGAGAGTTTATTTAGTATTACATCAGATATGGAGGTTGTACATTGGTTCAGAGAGATACAAAGAGGATTTATTTAACAGCACTTAAACGATGCAGTCAACGGAGGCTAAAACGGGCTTGGATGCTAAGAATGTCTGTTTTGTTTGGGCGAGGAAACCCCAGAACAACATTTTAACGCGATCGCAGTAAATTGTTCTGTAATCAAGGCTGTGGACTCCTGCCTCCAGATGTTACGTATGCTTAAATTGGGAGCACGGTGATCCCATTCCAAACGGGAGAATTGGAGCTCATTTCGTCGCCCGCAATGTTTTTTATTTTGTCAAGTCGAAGCTACGCCGTCTCTGGATGTCAGACATTACCAGCACGTGATTTCCTTTTTCTTTTTTTTTTTTTTACTTGAAGAACAGCAGTGATGGTGACAGACATGCTGAACAGTGCGCGCTATCTCCTCTGCTTTCCTTTATTGTGTAGAACTTGCATTCAGCCTCGGTATGGGAATTCTCAACTCAGTATGCCACAGAATTGACTTCTCGAGTTTGGCAGGGCATTCATTGCATGTGAGAATGACGGCCATGCCTGTCTTAATAGAGCTGAACATCCGATGCCTTTTACTCAAACCATTCAAAAGCATTTTTAATTCTGAATGGAGATATATTTATATTTAAAGATATTAATATAATGCAACCACACCACTTATTTTTGCTAACAAAATCCTATACGAGATACACAACCGTAATGGCTGTAATTAAATGACAATAATAATAGTAATAGTCACTAATAATTATCCAAATTTAATAATGCCATGCCTTTGCTGCATTGATCTACTGTATGGAGGTGTTTTGATTGTGTTTTTTTTTTTTTAAGGGGATGTTGTTGTTTTTTTGTCATGTAGTGGACAGATGAAGTTTCAGCCCTCCTGTAATTCTTCTTTTATTTCACTAAACCTAAGGACCTGTGAAGAAATCTCTACTTTTCAATCTCGTTTTCACCCATCTCATGAAAGCTCCTCAGAGAAGTGAACGACTGTGATCCCCGCCGCTTCAATATGGGTCTTGTTGCATTTCACAATGCCCATATACTGTACAGTTCTTTTATTTCATTTCTTCTTCTTTCTTTTTTTTTTTCTTTTTTTTATTAACTAGGAGGGTTGAAATTTTGTCTTTGGAGTCGTCCTTAATAGGTTGTGCCTTTCCAGATGGTGCTGAAAACAAGTAAATCAAGAAATCTTAACATTCAGAAAACGTTTAGGGCAATTTGCCCATGTTTGCATTGATAAGTATATATTGATACATGACAATACTGTAATGTGTGATTGTGTGTAAATGTATGGTTTGTGTGTGTGTATACCTCAGACATATGCCAAGAACACAAAATATGCAGAACTGCTCAGTTTGTATCTGACAGGACCAAAAGGCCTGTGGGGATTAGTCAAAGTGGTCGGGCACTCGAAGCACAACCCAGGATTATAATTTAGAAAATGGGGTAAACTCCTAGCAAAGCACCTGTAGTTCCAAAGGTAACGAGTAGCTAAACGTCATGTAGCATAATTTATTTTGATTTTCATTCAACTAAATGCTCCCCGTGTATGCATTTATCTCTTTTCGTTTGTTTTTAAGATTTAAGTTTAGTTTGAAGAGATCCAGTTTGCTTGGACAGCAATAACCAGTGTTTTTAATCCTGTGCAAAGTGTATTGCATCACTGTTGGCCTCAATTCGTAGCCTGTCATTTTAAATTTTTCTTAAATTGTATTTGAAACTAATCGATCGACTGTTTCATTAGCTGTGGCCATTGTAGGTGTTTGTTTGGTCAAGTGGGGACCCTTTAAAATTCCCACAGCCTCAAAACCCAGATCCCCAATCAATTTTTTATTTTGTGCTATTTACACATGTTTACAGATATGACAGGTTGAGTTGTGACCCCATGAGTGCCCATTTCCCAGCTGAAGGATTCCCCACAAAACTAAATCTGTAGACCTTACACTTCTATGGTTGGCTGCATTCGAAATGAACCGAAAAAGTGATGTATTAGTTAATATATTAATGTGCTTTTTTTTTTCTTTTCTTTTTTTCTGCTTGACTACGAAATCGTGTCACTTTTAGAAGTATAATTGTTATGTTTTTTGTTTTTTTTTGTCTTAACACTTATCTGATCCTGATCCTAAGTTGAGCCTTTTATTTGATGGTCATATTTAATTGTTTTGATTAAATATTCTATGTATGGAACCTACTTCCGTGTCTTGTTGTTATTTAAAACAACCCCCACCCACAAACTGTAACCCCCGCACCGGTCTCCCAGTCAGTTAAGCTACTGAATAGTATGAAATCATAACTTTAACACATCCTTTAAAAATCGGTCTAGCATCACATCCTTTGTAAGTTGGACTCTTTGTTCTCCTGGACATTACTCACACCTGCATGTAAGGTGATATGCTGACGAGCCTGGTGGAGCAGCAGCTCTGGAAGCTTGGAGCTCAGGTAACTCTTGGGAAGTTAAACTGATGACAATTATATTTCAGTCTGCACTGTGTTCATGCTTTGTACGTCCACTAGCAAAGGTTTTCACTTTGTTTATGCCGAGGATGCTCTTTCCTTGTGGATGGTGATACGTCCTCTATATTTACTTATTTCTGTGACATACTTTTTACTTGTTTGCTTTATTATCACTATTATTACAACTGCCTTTAATTTAGAGATGCTGTACAAGGTTTTCTTTTTTTTATTTAAAATTGGTTATTTAAATGTTTTTAATTTGAATGTCATGTCTTTTATTATTATGATTGCAAGCACTTTACACTGCTTTGTAAAGACGTTTCCAGGTTATTTAAATTACATTTTTGTTATTTTTGTAAATTCCAGATTATTGTCATTCTACTTTTTAGACTTTATTTATTTATTTATTTCTTTATTTATTCCGCTGTTTCCGGGTTTATCTGAATTATGAAGAAGCTCCGCGCGCGTGGCGTGTCGCGTGGGCCGGTCGCTTGGCAACGGTCAGTTTGTTCAACACAGCGTCGGCTCCGCGCGACGCAGATCCTGGTGAGTCCAATAAACCTAATCCATCAATCCAACAATCCATCAATTAGGGTCTGAAACCATCTGATCCGCGAAGCCATGAATAGCTCTTGAAGTTACTTGACATACTTGTGCGGAAACGGTATCTTCAGCAGTGAATTCTATTTGCGTTATTTGGCTTTTTTTCTGTGTAAGATGAGATGAGACTTGATTGTACTATTCCTCTGGTGCTGCTCACTAGGGAAGGGACTGTGATGGGTCCAGTATGTTGGGATTGATGGAACTCACTGGAAACGTTGTTTCTGTGGATCAACACACGCTTTCCCTTAGCTTCCCGATATGGGATGGATGTGTGTATATGTAGGTTATTGTTTTAGTATTTTTATAACGAACTGAAAATGATTATTAAAATTCAATCATGAAATAGTTATTGATATCAAATGATATACTTCTCCCACTGATGTAACGTGTTGAATACAAATGGGATTACTTTTCAATTGGAGTAAAAATATTCCTTTCATAGGGAGCAATTGATAATTAAAACTGTTTATAAAAATGTTTCTGTAAAGGAATTATTTACAACTTTACATGAATTTCTAATATCAGTGCAGAGATTGAGAGAGATGGATGGATGGATAGATAGATAGATAGATATGGGTGGATAAACAGATATGGATGGATAGGTATGAATAGATATGGATATTGATGGATGGATGGATAGGTGGATAGATGGATAGATAGATAGATGGATGGATAGATAGATACATAGATAGGTGGATAGATGGATAGAGATGGGTTTCTTACCAGTATTTTACCTGCCCGTCTAGAGATGTCGGCTCCTCCAGCGAAGCCCGGCCTCCGCCTCAGCGTGTCCGGTTGGCACGGCAACAACCAGCAGCTCTCGGCCACGGCAGAACACGAGAGGCAGGTTTCCAACGAGATCCGTCAGGAAGGACGGACTCTCCGCAACGAGACCACCAGCAAGGTGCTCTGGGACGGCTGGGGCCCCGATCCAGGAAGACGGTTATTGTTGGATGTCATCTAGTGTCTGTAGTTTGGGAGATAAGAGTGAAACTAGGATTCCAAGAGTTTTTACTGAACCCTGACTCCTTGTAAATGTAATAATGCTGACATTGAACTATGAATCTATTTTTGCTGGGGACCCCCTGGAACCTCAGGCCGGGGGGGTGGGGTGGGGGGTAAAAGCATATAAAAGTATCAGTTTTTGTCAGTTTATGCCGTTTGATCCTGTGCCCAGACGATGTGGGATGAGCGGGAGAACAGTCGCAGGTTGAGCGACAGGATCTGGGACGTTGCTCGGTGCAAAGAGACGCTGGAGACGTGCGCGCAGGAGGTTGACAAGGAGATGGAGGCTCTGACGCTGGTGATTTAACTTGTTATTATTATATACATGTGTATATTGTCATCAGGCGTTGTGATCTTAGGCTTGAGAAGAAAGTTTCTCAAGCAATTACGAGCTCGGAGAGCAGAGTTCTAGATCGATTTATTCATACAAAGTACTTATGGGGCATTCAGCACAGGGACAAAATGGGAGTGGTGTAATGTGGAGAGAGAGAGATGGGAGAAAGAAAGAAAACATACTCTTGTTTGTGGCTCGACATCTGTGTTCATATCAATCCTGTTGGTGGAGCTGGTCTCAGTGAGCGACCTTGGAACATAGGAACTGTTAGTAATGAAACACTTCTTGTGAACCACAGAGAGAGTTATTTTCTTGGGAATCGGGTACATATTACATTTACATTTATTACGTATGATATTTATCATAACAATGTACATATATACATATTATTGCATCATTGCACATTATTGTATAATCTGTGGATAACACTCCCTTCCAACTGTGTAGTATTCCCCATTGAACACTGTACATAGACACACACACACACACATTTTGCTTTTTCGTACTTATATTTTTGCTTCTTGTGTGTGTGTGTGTGTGTGTGTGTGTGTACTGTATGTATAAGAAGTTCCAAAGTAGTAAAATTACTTTCAAAGTTGCGTTAATAACAATTCAAAGTAGTTTAGGTTCTGGTTTGTCTGCAGTGGTGTGTGTGTCTTAATGGTCTGTGTTCTGGTTCAAATGATTCCCCAGAATATAAAGGAGAAAGACGTTGAAATTGATTAATTATTGACATATTATTATCAAGCAGTCCAAGAAATGTTCACAGAAAAAAGTTATTTATTCAAAGGAAATCTGTTTCGTGAGGGTGCATTGAGAGACAGTCCCCACTGTGTGTGTGTGTGTGTGTGTGTCAGTCCAAGGAGCAGGTGGAACAGGCGCTGGTTGCCACGGCGATGCCCCTGGAGGTCAGCGTGGAGTGCCTGACCCTGCGGGATGGCCGACGCGGGATGGAGTTGGTCAGTGACGCGGTGGAGGAGCAGCTGAGGAGGGAGGTGGCGCTGATCCAGAGCAGCCAGCAGGTCCTGCAGCAGCACGTGGACAAGGCCTTCGAGCAGCTCTGGTGAGAGAGACTCTCCGTTCCAAAAATAACACTCATGCAATTATGCAAATTGTCTACATATTTCCACATCTTCATAATAGTGCAATTTGGAGCCATTAGAGATATTCATATTTCTCAGTGAGGCCGTGGGAATAAAGAATCTATGGCCTGGAAATAGTGGGATTCTAATGTGCTTCCATGTTTTGTTCATTTAAATTTAACTAAAATAAAGGCAATTTAAAGTTCACAATTTGCATGATTAAATAAAGGTAACCAAGTGGAAAAGATATAAGTAAGTATAAAGTATAAGTAAGTATGTTGTCTGAAAGCATACATAGTATACTTCTACTGTATATAGTATATTTTGTATACTTTTTATTTATTCACAAGTATTACACTAAAGTCATACTAAAATTAAACCTCTTATAGCTTCAATATACTGTATGTATGTATGTATGAATGTACTTACAGTGTACTTTATATTAGTGCATAAAAGGAAATACGAAATGCCAAAAAGTACACTTCAAGTATACACCCAGAAAACACACTTTATATACAGACGAATAC
>OMKR01044448.1:0-16557 GCA_900302355.1 Cyttopsis rosea | reverse complement strand
TGCGTTTTTAGGCACAAGGAAACAGCTCCTCAGAAGTATCTGGCTCTTGAGGAGAAGCTGAGACGAGACCCCCGATTGGCCCCTCACCTCCTCCCATGAGCAAAAAAAATCACAAAACTTTACTAAAAACACCCACTTGAGTATGTTGAGTAGAATGAATTGTATTTCAGAAAAGGTCTGTGAGCAGTAAAAGTAAAAGCTTTCACTGAATAATTATCAAAAAAAAAAGCATGAACTGTAACTAATGCGATTGATTGATTGATATGATGGGTTACTTTAGAAATCGGATTAAATCAACAACAAAATAACCTTTTTAGAACGCCTTGTTATAGTATTTACCAGTACTGTCCAAAATGAACAAAAACCATGATTACATTTAAAGTTATAAATTAAGATATTGATGTTTGTTCTTCTGAGACAGATTCTTATATTATATACATTCTGTATTCCTGTATTTCTAAATAGAATAAAAACTACACCAAAAAACACAAAAAGGTGCTGCCCAAATCATTAACTTTGATGTATTGTACTTGAGATGTTTAAATGCTTTACTAATTCCATAAATTATATAATAAAACTGACATAAAGCAATATTATGTAACTTTTTTACCTTAAAATAAGAGCTTCAGAATCATTTTGATGCTACACTGACTTGTCATATGGAGAATGGCACCTCTTTCATTCCCCCCCACCATGTTACTCACGCGTGCTGCCCCGGTAGACAGTTGCGCCGGTAGCGGGGAGCCCCGTCCCTCCGGGAATTGGTCCGTGCAAGGGGCCCTGTAACCTAGGTGTACATTATATTTGCGTTTGTAACACAGACATTCGAACACCATTCGAATTTGTCCATTAAATAAATTGTTGGATCGGGAAGAAAAAATCTGGACGAGTTTTACGACAGCGGTGTAAAAGTGCAATTGCACTCAGAAACTGTAGGGGAACCAAATACCAAAAGTTACATAATGCTGCTTTAAATATGTATATACCTACATTACTAATCAATAGCAGGGCCAGCCAGAGGCCAGAGCCACGGAAACTATTCTCAATGGCAACCGAGTATTTGGCTCAGATGCAAAGAAACTATGTTGAACGGTAGAATACAGATTATACTGGGCGGCTCCCAGTGTCTGACGGTAGAATACGATTGTACTGGGCAGCTCCCAGATAGATAGATAGATGTCAGTTCCACTGAACAGATTTAGATCCAGTGGATGATAACAACCCCTTTGTGGTAGGAAGACACCAGCACAGTGGAATGAAACAACAGATGTTGGCAACAGAAACTGACTCTCGCAACTTTTGATTCTTTTTATTATCTATTAATGTTTAACTTTGTGCACTTTGTATTTTCCTGAACTTTGTGCTTTGCGTTTACTTTCTGAGTCATTTGAGTTAAATCTCCAGCATGAATTGTGATATTCATACTGGTTTATTATTATTATTATTGTTATTATTACAGCGCCATTAAAGCCAACAAGGTAATTCAGCACTTACAACATTTTAGGGAGGACCTCTGCTTTTTACAAGAGACACACCTCCGCACCTCAGATATTTCTCGCATCAAAAGGCCATGGATGGGTCACATGTTTCATTCCAGGTTTTCCGAAAGGGTTAGAGGAGCAGTTATCATCATACACAGGGATATTGCCTTTGAGCCAACTACCACTGTAACTGATCCAAACGGCCGACAGGTTATAGTGTCAGACAGATTACAGTACTCCCGTGGTCCTGGCCTCAATATATGCTCTAATTTGGGATGACGATAAATAAATATCCAAATTATTTTCTTCCATACCTAATCTCAACGATCACTATATCATTATTGGAGGGGACTTCAATCAGGTTCAGAACACAGAAATCGATCATCCACTAAACAATCTACCATATCCAAGTCAGCCAATGTCTTAAAGTTTCACACAGACCAGCTGGGCTTGATAGACCCTTGGAGAACTAAATTCCCTTCCAGTAAAGTCTTCTCATTCTTTTCGCATGTCCACCACACTTATTCACGGATAGAATTATTTTTATTTGATAATAAACTACTACACAATACTCTCTACTATCATAGCATAATTATCTCCGATCATGCCCCCACATCCGTAGAAATTAAGTTTCCCCATGGTAGACCACTCTCCAAATTTTGGAAATTTAACTCACACTTGAATTTATCTGAACCTAAATTTAAAGATTTTCTTACGACACAAATTCAAATTTTCTTTGATATAAATGACACACCAGATATTAGTAGTGACTTTGGGAGTCCTTCAAGGCTTATCTCCGTGGACAGATTATTTAATTTGTCTCCCATTTTAAGAAATCAGAACATTCCAAATTGACAGAAATATCAGATGAGGTCCAAAAACTAGATCGCCAATATTCGACTAATCCCTCTCCCGCTCTGTATAACAAATGGCTTCAGCTTCAATCTCAATATGATATGTTGTCAAGGTTGAGAGACAACTCCTGCAAACCAGGCAACGTTTCTTCGAGCGAGGAGATAAGGCAGGCAAACTGCTTGCATATCAAGCGCGGGTGGCTAGTGCCTCCAGACTGATCCCTAGAATAAAGTCACCGACAGGTAGCATCACAACAGACCCTATGGAAATTTGTAAAATTTTCTCAGATTATTATTCTAAATTTCCTCTGAGTTTTCTCCACATAATTGGGAAAGTCCGAATCCTCTTGACCTTCTAGCATACCTCCAAGTGGATGAGAAATATTCCAGTGATTTGGGTGCAACCATTACCATTTCTGAAATAAAGAAGGTAATAAAATCACCTGGACCTGATGGCTATACTAAGGAGTTTTATAAAACCTTTTCCACTGCACTCGCCCCGATCTTGGTGAGGTTATTCAATGATGCCCTTTTGAAGGGCCATCTACCAGCTACAGTACCTTGTCAGAGGCTTCAATCACCTTGTTGCTCAAAAAAGATAAGGACCCACTCCTCTGTAGCAATTACAGGCCAATCTCCCTTCTGAATGTAGATTGTAAGATATTGGCTAAGGTTCTGTCATGTCGTCTCCAGAAGGTTATCCCAGCCCTGATCGATCCTGACCAGACTGGCTTTATCTCGGGAAGGCAATCATTTTTTAATACTAGGAGGCTGTTCAATATTCTTTTTTCTTCCGCCACTAACTCACCTGGAATCGTGCTCTCTTTAGATGCTGAAAAAGCGTTTGATAGAGTGGAGGTACCTGTTCTACATACAAAATAAAATTGATTTTGTTTCATGGATCAAACTCCTCTATGCATCCCCTGTAGCATCAGTCAATATTAATGGTATAAAATCTGTCTTATTCTCACTTTTCCATGGCACCTGTCCAGGATGTCCTCTATCCCCATTATTGTTTGGCCTCGCCGTTGAGCCCTTAGCCATATGGCTTAGTAATGAAGAATGATTTGAGTGTATTACATGTTTCGGTTTATCCCATAAGCTCTCTTTGTATGCAGACGATCTTTTGCTTTATGTTTCTAATCCAACATCCTCCATCTCCATAATATTAAACATTCTGGAGCAATTTAAGAATATTTCTGGTTATAAACTTAACCTCCAGAAAAGCCAATATTTACCTATTAACCCCCTCGCTGAAAGACTTCCCCAGGCTCTGTTTCCTTTTAGAAGGGCCACGGAAGGATTCAACCAATTCAATTCAATACCTAGGAATCTTTATCACAAAATCATTTACAGAGCTCTTTGCAAAAAATTTCCGCCCATTATTAGATTGTTTTAAATTGGATCTAGCTAGATGGTCCTCCCTCCCTCTCTCGCTATTGGGACGCGTTAATTTGATAAAAATGGTGGTGCTACTCCAGTTTCTGTATGCCTTTCAACATATCCCAATATTCATTAGTAAATCCTTTTTTTCAACACTTGATCAACTGATAAACTCATTCCTATTGTGTAATAAAAGAGCACATATCAAGAGAACAGTCCTTCAACTTCGCAAGTCTGAAGGTGGCCTGGCATTGCCAAATTTCCGCCAGTACTACTGGGCATGTAACATCAACAAACTTCTTTTTTGGAACACTAATATATCACCGGATGACCAACCCCAGTGGGCCCAAATGGAAATATCTTCTTTGCGCCTGGTCAGTGGTTTGTTCCCATTTAGCCCTTTCAATTCAGCAAGTTGCTCGGAACCCAATTGTAACTAACACCAAAAATTTGGAATTTGGACCATTAATGATCTTTATGTCAAAGGTGTTTTTTCCTCATTATCAGCAAATTTTAACCTTCCAAATACTCACCTGTTCCACTTCTTCTAGATCAGACACTTTGTGCAAAATCAATTCCCACAATTTCTTAACCGCCCTCCAGATTCGATGATTGATACTTTTCTATCACTTAACACAAGGCTGAAGGGGCTCACTTCAATCATATATGATCACATTTTCAGGAAAAACCCAACTTGTTTAGACTCCCTAAGAGCCGTTTGGGACCAGGACCTCGGGATTACAATGTCAGATGAGCAATGGGGGCATATACTAGACCTTGTACACACCTCCTCTATATGTGCAAGGCACAGTTTACTGCAGTGCAAGATCTTACACAGAGTCCATTTCACTAACGCAAGTCTAGCCAAGATATATCCGGGCAGAACTGATACATGCAACAGATGTAAACAATCACCTGCTGATTATATGCACATGTTTTGGTCGTGCCCACGATTATCAGAGTTTTGGACCGCAATATTTGATTCACTTAGTAAGGTCTTAGATACAACAGTAGACCCCGTCCCCCTCCCAGCCCTCTTTGGAATTCCTTTCATACTACTCTAGTTGCTAGGAGGCTTATTCTACTTAAATGAATACATTCTTCCCCACCTACTCATAATAGATGGATTCATGAGATACTGCAATGCATTAGGCTTGAGAGGATTAGATTTTCTCTGAAAGGTTCTCTAAAGACCTTCCACAAAACCTGCCAACCTTTTTGAGAATATATTGACACCCTGTCTATCAATGAAGAAACTGACAAATAAATAGCTGAGCTGAACAAAAAAACCCTTATTTAATATTATTTTCCCTGTCCTGGTATGCATGTGTGTGAATGAGACTCCTGGGAATGTGGGTGGGAGATTGGGACCAACATCCTAGGGGGCAAGAGATCAAGAGCTGGTGTGAAGAATCAAGAATTGTTTATTAATCACACATTTTTACCACACACATGCAGAGGGTGACACACACGCAGTCGGGCAGCTGCATGTGTGTGTCGAGCAGTGGGCAGCCCTTACTTTGTCGGCACCTGGGGACCAGTTCTTGTATCCATGTCGTGGTCGTGGTCCTATAATGTCATTGTCAGGGTTATGGCAGATTTCAGTCATGTTGTACACAGCATTCTTACCCCAATCATTGTCTTTCCTTGGCTTGTTAAAGTGTTTTAAGCCATCATTAGGTTCTCTAGTGTACCATAGCTACTCCTTTACAATAGATAAATCCAGGGTCAAACTCAGCTTTGGAAGAGCGCCTCTCTGCAATGTCAAGAGATTTTGGAATTTCCTCCAACTTCCCAGCTCTCCTCAACAGGTCAATAAGACGTGACAGAGTGGGGTAGTTATCTGTTTTGTGCTCCAGGAATTGTTGAAGGTTGAAAACAGCCTGTTCATAGTCTTGCTTCCGGAACATCAGGTCAGCCCTCATCTGTGTTGCCTCATTAAACTGGTCATTCTTTAAAATGAGACTGCACTGCTGCTGGCAGGCGTCCACCTCCTCTAGTGTGAGGTACAACCGGGCCAACTCCATCATCACCTTGCGATCAATCTCACAGTTGACAAGAGCTTCTTCATTGAATTTAGCCGCGTTTCTACCCAAAGTACCCAGATCTTTTAGTCTTTTAGTATAAAGCGAGGGAGAGAAATCTGTAACAACAGTGAGCATGGAGGAGATTCAAGTCACGCTGCTGTTGATTCTGATTTACTGCTTTGCAAATGGGTTCATTCAGTCAATACTGGAAAAGAGACGAGCAGTAGTAGCGAAGTGGATGCAAAACGCCCGAAATGCTAGACATAAAGTAAACAATCGGATTGCACGAACTATTGACGAGATTGACTGTGAGATGGCCGAGACAGACTCGCTCCATCGGGCACAAAGAACAAGAATGGTAAGTTAATATATCAAGTAGATCACCATTGTGAATGTTATTGTAGACTACATCGACTTATTTTTGGCACCTTGTATGTGTTTCAGATATGCGAATACTACAGACTCCGTCGTGTTTCGCCATCCGTTTTGGTACACAATAGAGCAACGGAGTGGTGGGACACCGTGGTTCCAACTTTCACCAAGGCCCAGTGGATAAAGAATTTCCGGATGTCCACATTTCTGTACTTCTGCCGTCAATTGCTCCCAGAACTGGGGAGATGTGACACAAACTACCACTGCTCTGTACCCATTCAAAAAGTAATTGTCATTGCACTGTGGAAACTTGCAACCAACTCAGAGTACAGGAGCATCTCTCATTATTCTGGAGTGCGCATTACTACGGTGTGTCACTGTGTACATCATTTCTGCTCCTCTGTTAAGAAGATATTCATGGCAGAAGTTATTCAATTACCAAACAGTGAAAAGTTGTGACATATTTTGAGCACAGTGTGTAGGTGCAATTGATGGATCGCACATCCCCATTCTTGGACCAGAGGAATACCACACAGAGTACTTCAACCGCAAGGGCTGGCATTCGATCGTCCTGCAGGCTGGAACGTTTTTATCGGAGCGGCAGGGAGCCTTGTCAAGGTTGTGGGGTCTAGCGGATATGGGATTGCTACTCCCTGATGAAACAAAGAACACTTGTGGACATGATGTGGGATGTCCTTGGTGATGCAGCCTATCCTTTGAAAAGCTAGCTGATGAAACCGTTCACAGAGAATGGACGACTGACACCCCAGCAACTTGTGTACAACCACAAAACAAGCAGAGCCAGGGTGGTGGTTGAGAATGCTTTTGGCAGACTGAAGGGCAGATGGAGGTGCCTGCTAAAATTAAACGACTGCAACATTAACAAGGTGAATTCCATGGTGACAGCATGTTGTGATCTGCATAACCTCTGTGAAATGAATGGCGATGAGTACAGAGAGGAATGGGATTATTCATTAAACCAGCCTGATGGGGCACTGTCATCCACTGTAGAGGTGGAGGGGCAAGATGCATGTACAGGTCTAATGACGTTTCTGAACACATTGGAGTAAAGTGTCAGATTACTTTCAATGTTGTGAACACTTCTTCAGATTTGTGTTTCAATGACTTTTGATCTTCATTTTCAATCAAGATATTTTGTGTGTTTTGTATTTTGTATATATTCTGTCTATCCAATGTTCCTATTGATATTGTGATTTAATAAATATTTCGGCAGCAAGCGAGAAACTTGCAAAACACACAACACAACACACAATTAAGCAAATTGCAAAACTAAACAAAACTATTTAAACTAATATTGTGCAAATATATAAATATGCTAAAACACAGATAGAACAAAAACTATGGAAGGGGCAGTCTTTGGTCAAGTGGTGGGGGTGTTCGTCCATTTCTTTGGCTCAGTGACTGGGCAAGCTGGCCAAGAACAGACAGAAACCCATCCAGGCTCTCAAGTGGCAGCTGCATGTACTGGTCCCGCTGCTCCTGTCCTCGCTGCAGGACGGCCCGATTAGCATCCTCCATGTCCCTCAGTGCGTAAAGGAAGTCACTGTCCCTTGTCCTCTTTCCTAAGTTGAAAAATAACACAGAAACACACCACAATAAATTAATACACAAACACAGTTTGAAGTAGCAGCACATATGTTCCTAGCCAGCAATGACATATTGTGAATTTTGCTACAAAGTGCTTCACAAGGCAATAACACAACAGATTAAATAAAAGTAGAGACAGTAAGAATAACAGAACAGTGGTAGGGTGTAGAGGGGTTGCAGGGGTAGACACACTGGTCTCTGGAGCCTGCAGTTCAGTGTGCCTGCCCGTTTCATGTGAAACACACATTGAAAAAAACATTTGGTTTTGTCTCACTGCGATGACATTAACAAAATATCATTTTTGTATGATCGATTTAGCCAACCCTTGCCTTACAGACACCACGATTCTACACCATTTACGGTTTCGTGGTCTTTTGTGGTCCCCGGAAAATGTACCTGGAACTTAATTTAGACCCTGATCCCTGCAGTGGAAAAGCACTGAAAGTTCCTACTTCCTAGTTCCTGGGGAAAGCTCCTGCAGTGGAAACACAGCTTTTGACTGCTTTCTTATAGCCCCTCTGACTTGTGTAGTGTTTAGCAATTTCAGCACAGATCTCAGCCGCAAGATGCTTCTGCATGGGCAACAGCACCCGCTTTAGCACCTTAGCCTGCACACCCCAGGCTCTAGATGGTGGGGACTAGATGGCGACAGTCATCTAGTCACTTAGACTCTGCTAAGTGCTGGAAGCTCATTCACTGACTTGTGAGCCAGAGTGTCGTGGAGGATTCTCTCACACCACTTCAACCTCATCAGCAGCTCGACTAGGTTGTAATCACAGGAAGCTCTGCTGCTCAGTCTTGATACATGCTACTTGCTTCATCGTAATTTATTTGACATAATTTTGAGTCTTCGCAGTCTTTTCCAATCTTGCCAGCTAAAGCAGCGTCTGGGGTTTTTCTTGAGAGCGCGCTCATAGATCTCGATGGGCATCTCTGGCTCTTGGATGTTCATGTAAGCATCACCGAATAAAAGATATGTGTAAGGTCTGGGCAGCTTCTCTACCATTTCTTTATAACAGCCAGCATAAATGCGAAATACGAAATACAAACTAGGCTCTAAACAACGCAATCTTACTAAAATTAATACCAGGAAGGGGAATGGGGGTGAAGGGCACCAATCAGCCTACATAATTTTTCATAGAATTTGAAATCTTTAATTCACTGCGCTCCGAGCAGGACCAGAGTAATAGCAGCCGTAACATTAGTGACTTAACTACTACTGCGCTTTCTGACCAGTTGCCCACAGATATTGCTTCCTTTCCATTTTACGAAGGTCCCATCGATAACCTCACAAACAAATTTTATGCAGCCCTCCATAATGCTTTAGACCCAGTGTCACCACTAAGAATAAAATCACATGTTAGGAAACCAACTCCTTGGTTTACAGCTGAGAAAGCTCATTAAAGAGCTGTTTCCCGGTACTCTGGAATGCCCTACCTGCGGAAATCAGAGCTGCTACTTCTGTAGAAATGGTTAAATCAAGACTTACATTTTTTGAGCCTTGCATTTGGTTAACACACCAGCTTGCCTCTCACCCAGCATCCACCCCTTAGCACTGGTACTTGCTGTCTGTTTGTTGGCCTGTTGTATTCTTCCGCTCTTTCTCTCTCTCCTCCGTATGTGCTTTCCAGATGTGGAGGAGGAGCCCTGGAGGCGTCTACCTGATCTGGAGCCCTGGAGGCGTCTACCTACGGTGCTCTGCTCCAGCAAATAGACTCTTATACTGTCGAGCTTTAACATTGTATAGTACATATATGCATAGTATATACATACAATAACCTATGACTTGTATGTTGTCTATGTTGTATGTATGTTGATTTGTATGATTCATACTATTAATGTTGCCCACCCGGCATTCATTGCAGCCTGGTCATCCAGGAAGGGGGATTCGTCCTTCTGTATACCCTTCCCGAGGTTTCTTCCTTTTTCCCAAGGGGTTTTTTGGGAGTTTTTCCTGGTCCGGTTGGAGGTTTAGAACAAGGGGATGTCATTGATTTTTCTGTGAAATGTGGATTTGTGAAGCCCTTTGAGACTGTATTGTGATTAAGGGCTATATAAATAAACTTGACTTGACTTGACCTTAGCTGCTTCATGCTGTGTCCATTCAGCCAGATGGCCTCAGCCAGTTCCAAGAAAACAGACACTGAATCAGTAGGACTGAGCTCAAAGTTCTCATTCTCAGATTTGGATGATGATCCAGCCCTACGAACTCCGGGCAGACCAACGGCCATCTGTAAGGTCTGGATGGCCCCTGTCAGCTCACCCATCTTCTTCTGGGCCTGGCCTTGATTAGGTAGTACATAGGGTGTTCTAGAATCTCAAAGCTATGGCTGAGGCAGGGTTCAAGAGACTGAGGACACTGAATAATGTTCCCCAGAAGCAGGCAGGTCTGAGACATCAGCAGGTAAGTGTCTGCATGAGAAGGACACTTGTCCAGGCAATGCTGTAGACAGCTTTGAGCAGCGTCAATGTTACCAGAGAGGGATGTGACTCTGGCCAACATATAGATCCCTTGTAGGAGACCAGGCACGATCTTGACCATGATATCCAACACAAAGGAACAATGCTGCAGAAGAGGAGAGGGAGAATCACCCCAGGCTGGCTTAGCAGGACAAGGTGCTAAGAATTACTTGACAATCTCCAGCAGGAAATCTGGGTTGAGCTTCTCAAAGTAGGAGGTTGGTCACTTTCTCCTGCAGGTGGCACTTCTTTACTGCCAGCAACACATGGAGATACAGCAGCTGTACTGGATCTCCATGAGGAATTCCAACTGTTATTCTGCATCTTCTAAGTGGCCAATCAGTTGGCAATGTATAATACCTGCCAGAGCAGAAACACGTGTCTGATCAAGAGTCATAGCAGTCTTGTTCCACTTCATTGCCTCCTTGATTCTGCCCTGAAGCACCATCTGGTAGCCAAGCTCTGTGGCCAGATCTGAATCTGCAGACATCTGAGTGAAAGCTCTTTCCACCATTCTGTACGTCTGCTGGATCACTTTGTTGTTTCTACCACAGACACGAGTGAAAGCGAGGGACATCCTGTAGAAATGCTCTGGGTTGTGAGGTTCCAGCATGTCCAGGCTCCCAATGAGGTTTGAAAGCTGCTTTGCTGACTCAGTAATATTTCCATCTCTGCATAGGCAATGCAAAGCCAATATCCTTACTGCCTCCAGGTTATTTTCACCCTTCTGTAAATGCCGCTGTGCCACATCTATGGTTTGCCCCCAGTGTTGCAAATTGAATAGCAGTTTCATTTTCTTTATACAGGTAAAAGCAGGCAAAGATCCCTGAAAATTAACAAAGACTTGGTTGATTATCTCCAAAGCACCAGAGTAATTCTGATGATATTCATAGTATTGTGCCTTTCCTGCACTTGTCGTTTGAATGTGTCCTGTCTTTCACATATTTATTCCTACAAATCTTATGCATTAGATTGCACTAAACAAGTGAGTACAGATTTAAAGGTGCAGTGTGTCGAATTTAGTCGCCACTAGCGGTGAGGTTGCAGATTGCAACCAACTGAATTCCCCTCCATGTAGGAAAATCTACGGTGGCCTCGAAACTCGCGAAAAACGTGAAAGTCCTTCTCTCGAGGCAGTGTTTGGTTTGTCTGTTCTGGGCTACTGTAGAAACAACATGGCGGTGCAACATGGCGGCCTCCATGGAGCAACCCGCTCCCCATGTACACATAAATGGCTCATTCTAAGGTAACGAAATCAACGATTCATATTTTCATGGGATTATACACTAATTAAAACATACTTAAATAAATACTCTACGCTCTATTCTACACACTGCACCTTTAATAACTATTTTAGATTCTTTGTAAGGCACAAAAGTAATATAAAATGTAACAAATCTGCAATGCGACAGGACCCTCTCTGTCAAAATCATCGACTCCACAATTCATGCTGTTATTGTGGCATCTAGAAAAGTAGAGTATAATTCCAAAATGTATCTAATCTGATAGGTGATATTTCCGACTGATCATTTATAAATGCATAGAGTTTACCTAGGTAACTGAATATGTGATTTGGAATAAAGTACCAGTTTGACCCAGAATGAAATGTAGTATTAATAACTGTAAAGTCCAGTATCTCCAACCTACCTGTGGTATTTTGTTTGAAATCACATCATGCTGGAGGTTATCCAAAAAAAGCTTAGTAATCTTCTTAGAAGTGGTGACATTGTCATATTAAAACCAAGTTAGATAAAAATTCTGTGGCTTTGATGTCACAACTCCTGCACGTCACAGGCAGGCAGACACCCTGACATTCTAAACCATCTTTTCCAAGCCTATTTCCCAAATCGTCATGGAAACATGTAAATGACATATTGGGTGAATTCACAAAATCTTACAACGCCATACATTAAAAGAGAAAAGCTCCTTACCTTTTGGTTGCGCTCAGGCAGGTGGGTCCAAGGTTTGTATGAAGCAAGCCTCTTCTTCTGGCGTATTAACAGCGGCTTGCATCCAATTGTGATGTTGCATTATCAGCTTTTTCTGGCATGGCAACCAGCATTACATGGGGGCTACTGTATGTTTGAAAGTGTCCTTGGTTTTTGTGATAGGCACTTCTAAATTAGTTATTATTATTGTTATTATTATTAATATTATTATTGTTATTAATAATTATAATAACAAAACAATATGATAATAACAATATGATTTGATCTGAAAAGAGAAAAGCACTTGCCTTATCTTTAAAATCTTTGTTTTCAAACAAACCCAATCGTCATGGAAACATGTAAACATATGAGGGGAATTCCCAACATTTCCCAACAGCACAACTCTCCCCCTATAAAGCTGAGGGTTTGGAGGAGCCGCCGTTATAACACGAGAGGAAGAAGAAGACAACGACGAGGAAGCTGGCGTAATCTAGCACCAGGACAACACACTAGTGAGCTACTGCTACTGTATAAGCCATTTAGCAACCATCAACCATGAGCAGTGACGCCGAGACACAACAGCCACCGCAGCCCACTGTCGATGAGGAGAGCCCATCCATCCCGGGAGATAAGAAGGTCATCGCAACAAACGTCTTGGGTACAGTCAAATGGTTTAACGTCAGGAACGGATACGGTTTTATCAACAGGATTGATACAAAAGAGGACGTTTTCGTACACCACACGGCCATCAAAAAGAACAACCCAAGGAAAAATCTCCGCAGTGTTGGAGATGGGGAAACTGTCGAGTTTGATGTGGTTGAAGGGGAAAAGGGAGCAGAGGCGGCCAATGTCACCGGCCTAGGAGGCGCACCAGTTCAAGGGAGCAAGTACGCTGCCGACAGGAACCGCTACAGACGCTACCACCGCAGGAGGGGTCCACCACGTGGTGGAGATGATCCAGAGAACCACCAGAGCAATGGTGAGGGAGAGCCAGGTAGCGGAGGCCGTGACAGGAGTGTCCGTGAGGGCGCGGAGAGCGTCCCCGAAGGCGAGATCCAGCCGCTGCAGCGCAGGCCCTCCTACCCTGGCAGACGTCGTGACCCACCATACTTTGGAGGTGAAGGTGATGGGAACCAACAAGGTCCAGATCAGGGCAACGAACAAATGAGGCAGAACTACAGAGGCTTCAGACCAAGGTTCAGGCCAAGAGGTCCTCCCCGCCCCAGAGCGGTATGGGATGGAGAGGAGGACAAGGAGAACCAGGGATGTGAAGGCGACCCGAATCAGGAGCCCCGCCAGCAGCGTTACCACCGCAACCTCAACTACCGCCGCAGACGCCCACAGGCCAGTGGCAAACCTGGCCAGGATGGAAAGGAGGCCAAGACAGGCGGTGACCCATCCCCAGAGAAAACGTCCTCTCCTGAGGCCCAGCAGGGCGGGGCGGAGTAGCAACATCCCGCCCACTGGCATCCACCATACTTTACCATCGTACGTTTCTTTGTCAACAAGAAGAAACATCAAAGATTTGAGCAATAAGAAACAGATTTGACTTGACGACCGTCACAAGCTTGCACCATACGTTTGACCAAAATTACAATGAAATTGTAATTTATCTATCTGGACATTTCTTTCTGGTCAGACATTTAATAAATAACTTTTTATGGATTTAAACATTTTAACAAAATGCAAGCTCAAATAAAAGTCAAACAATAAAAAAAATTATAATGCTCATGCTTTTCTCTTTTTTCCTTTGTTGCGACCTTCTTTTCTATGTCCTTGGGTGTTGTGGAAGGTGCATCTAGTTTCCAACTACAATTCTTTAATATAACTTCTTGTGTTTTAATCTCAGTGGAATCCAATAGCAATGTATTTCTGCCCTCTTCTGTTAAGAAATGCTATATCCTGTGCCTGCGTACGGTGGTTATCAACTATTTGGGGGTTGTACGGCAGCTTGAATCCTGTTAAGTCAAGTTTATTTATATAGCCCTTAATCACAAACCCACATTTCACATAGAAATCAACGACATCCCCTTAGTCTGAACCTCCAACAGGACCAGGAAAAACTCCCAGAAAATGTCTTTGGGAAAAAAGGAAGAAACCTGGGGAAGGGTGCACAGAAGGAGGGATCCCCCTTTTAGGATGACCAGGCTGCAATGGATGCAGAGTGGGCAGCATTAATGTGAATCTTACAGATCAACATGCATACAATATAGACAACATACAAATCATAGGTTATTGTATTTATATACTATGCAATGTTAAAGCTTGACAGTATAAGAGTATTTGCTGGAGCAGAGCATCGCAGGTAGATGCCTCCAGGGCTCCATCCTCCACATCTGGAAAGCGCCTACGGAGGAGAGAGAGAGAGAGAGCGGCAGAACACAACGGGCCTACAGACGCCAAGCACCAGTGCTAAGGGGTGGATGCTGGGTGAGAGGCAAGCAAACATGGCGGATGTGATTAACCTAATGCAAGGCTGTAAAAATGAGTTTTAAGTCTTGATTTAAACATTTCTACTGAAGTAGCAGCTCTGATTTCCGCAGGTATGGCGTTCCAGAGTACTGGGCACCAGAGTGAGAATGCTCTGGAACCTGCAGACTTCTCTATAACTCTTGGAAACACTAAAAGAACAGCATATTGTGAGCGTAAGGCTCAAGATGGTACATAAGGTACCACTAAGTACCACTATTAAAGTCACATCTGAAGTGCAAGGTGGCTAATAGGGGTAATATAGTCCAACTGGAGGCTTTTAATTCTAGACATCGGAAGGCCAGAGAGCAACACATTACAATAATCTAAGCGGGATGAATAATACTCATCTGTTTTGTTGTATTTCTGCCCCTTTTCCGTTAATCTGATCTCACTACTTCTACATATGAGTGCACGTGGCATCCAATCACCACTTCTCACTTTTCCTCCTCTTCATTCGTTATTTTATCTAAGACACATCATGGTGCAATCCCATCCTCTTCAAATGTATCATCAGGGTTCCACATCCTACCCCAGACTCAAGCTATGTGTTTCCAGTGTAAAATTCCACCTCCATTTGTTCCCATTCAGAGGATATTAATATAGTAGGCTGGTAAAGGCCGATTTAGAACATCTGTATCCTGTCTGCCTGCCGGTGACGCCACCAAGCTGTGACATCACAGTCACAGCTGGATTTTATTTGATAAAAAAACAAATACAGTAAACTCCAGCGTCATCTGCTTTCAATAAGATAGTTTGGAGATACTATAGACTTCTACTATAGCCTATAGTCATAAATAGTACACTTAAGTTACATCGGCACTGGTTCAGTACTGGGTCAAACTGGTACTTTATTCCAAATCACAATTTCCTAGTTACCTAGGTGAGCTTTAATATGTATTTAGAATGTATGTATCAGATTAGATACATTATATTCTTCATTCTGTACTTCTATACTCATTGCCTTTCTGTAACCAATTTCTTGGGTTTTTATTTGAAGTCCGTCTAACGTTGATTTGAACTATTATGTTATGTTAACATGTTTTTTAGCTTGTAGAATTAAAAATGTTAGCCAAGCAAATACATATTTACTGCGGGTGTCCATGTTTTCCTGAACAGAAGGTGGGCACTACAGACTCGGAATTGCGTAGTTAACAAAAGAGGTGAAAAAGGTGAAAAACATTTTTTTCAGAATTTGTTGATTTCAATAACAAATTAGTATTAGTATTCAATAAATTGTTTATTTTCAGGAAAAGTAAGGTCACCAAAATTCCCTGTATTTCACCATTTTTTTGCATATTTTTCTGTCAACTTATCACATAATTTGTTCTGCTGTGTGATGTCACATTTTATTTAGAAATATTAAAAATGTTAATTCAATTATAAAGACCAAATATATTGACTGTCAATAGGCACCTTTTTCAACATGGAATCATATATTTCATATATCTATAGGAGTATTTTTTCCCTACTCTTTTGTTGACTTGCCGGCACTTTCATGTATTGAACAAATAAACTATGTAGGCTCAGAAATTGGTCCAACAATGTTGCAGAAGAATTACAGTAAATTAAAGTATTAAAGTAAATACAGTCTTGATTTTCAGGCCACTTGAAATCATTCTTCGGTCCTTGTTGTTCTATGCAATTTATTACAATGTCATCTTGGTGAATGCTCATGATTTGACCCACATACCGCCTGTCGTCATGTTGTACAATGACAAATCTAACCACTTCACAACTGTCCCGTTCATCATCACTTGAGTCTTCAAAGTGCAGTTGAGTCGGGGTTGAGGTCATTGGTGCATTTTTATCCTTGAATGTAACTTTTCTCACTTTGAAGCAGCGGCAGACCTTTGGATACTGACAGAAACAACTGACCTCTCTAGGCGTTTTTGCACCACAGGAACTTTTTCATAGTTCTAAGAACCTTTGGAGGAACCCCCCCCCACCCCACACCCACCTCCCTTTTGTGTCC
>OMKR01044447.1:0-16537 GCA_900302355.1 Cyttopsis rosea | reverse complement strand
GGAGTGAGAAGAGAGAGAGAGAGAGAGAGAGAGAGAGAGATACACACACACACACACAGACAGAGGGCAAATTAGAGGAAACTAATTGCAAATTGGCATTGCAGAAGAACTGGGTGGAGTATATGTGGATATATGTAGCTGTGTGTGTGTGTGTGTGTGTGTGTATTTTGGCATGTCTGCTTTTGTGTGCGAGCATATGTCTATGAGTAGGTGTCCACAGGCGTGTGTGTGTGTGTGTGCATGGCGGGCTGTGCAGTCAGCAGTGCTATTTTTAGCCCCGTGGAAGCTGTGATCAAACCGAGAGCGCCACTGCGGAGAGACGGGCTCTGTTATCCCCTAATGCACTGTACCTGCACCTGCAACCGTCTGGGAGTGTGTGCAACGTGTGTGTGTCTGTACAGTATGTGGCTGTGTGCGTGTGCATGTGGTTGGGTGTCTATGAGCTGGAAGGTGGAAGCCTATGTATGTGTGTGTATGTGTGTGTACGTTGGGTAGATAGATAGATACATCGGGTTGCATTCTCCCTTCAGAATAGCGTAGCATAGCACAGAATACAAAACAATTTAATACGTTCCTTCTTCTCTTCCTGTTCGCAATGGCGCCGCCAAGAGGTGGCTGGGGGGGGCACGCCCTCCCGCTGGCCGCCCTCGCGAGTCGCATATGCATGATATGCTTCTATCTGATATTTGACATTAGCTACTGTTCATTTAAATCAACAATGTATACTTTTCATAATAGTTCATGTGAAAAAAACAAAACAAATGCATAGCCAGCCAGCCGCTTTTGACCGCCCGCCACCGCGTCGCACTCCAGCCCCTTCCCCGGCCTGCTGCTGCCCGGTGCACTGCCTCATGGACCGCAGCAGCCGAGCTCGGACTCCTGTCTTTGGCGGCACCATCGGCAGCTACCCTAGCTGGCTTCCGCCTGCAGAGTTGAGTTGAAACCACCAGGCTGCTAAGTACAATACTAAGTAAGTCATACAATACTTACTTATAGTAAAATAATGTATGTATTCAGTAAACTGTCTTTTGATGGTGTTGAATTACCTAGCTAGCTAGCAAACTTATGTTAGTTAGCTAGCTAGCTAAGTTAGCTAGTTAAATTAGGTATTGGAAGGGGGGGCTTAGCTAGCCAGTTTATGCCTTAAGGTTACTCTGCAGCACAGAGCGTTAGCTAACTATAGTTAGAGTCATCGTAGGTTTCTAGAGCGATTTTCAAACCACTTGATGAACTTACGACTGCCAGAGCATCTATCTAGCTGATGGTATGGGCTGATATAGCGTTAGCTTACTAGCTACGATGAGTCACTGTGCTGTGCTATGTCAATTTGCAGACTTTAAGAAGAAAAGTAGTACTGGGGAGATGCAGCAGAGGGTTAATGTTAGCGAGGATGCAGTCGAAGATGATGATAACATCATTGAGCAAGCCAATGAACAGGCAGAGGCAGCGAGAGAGCATGACAGAACAGAAGCAGAACATGACAGCGACAAACAGGCACAGCCAGCATCAGTGACAGAGCAGCACAGTGAAGAACAACAGACAGCAGCATGGCACAGAAGTGTGGAACAGGCAGCAACAACAGTCACAGAGGTTGACAACCAAGCGAGGCAGGACTCAGCTAAAGCTATTCAAACCATTCCTGGACCAACAGGTGACGTTATGACGGTGTGCCCCTGATAATGAAGCTAGAGAGTAAATGTGTGGTTATAGCTTGTCTACATTGAGTTATGAGTCATGACATAATCACATAAAGCCTTCTGATTCATGTTTATTGGTAGTTGAGTAGTTGAATAGTCTAAATAGAATTGTCTATAGGCCGATATTACAAATGTAATCAGGAATTACTATGGGAGGGGCTAGCCACTCATGTTATTATTATTATTATTATTATTATTATTATTTTAAAATCGGAATAACTGATATTGCCTCTTGTTTCATCCTAGATATATCCCAGTCAAGAGCAGAGGGGCCCAAACAACCACATCTGAAGTATTTCCCTTGGACCCTTCAGGGGGATAGAAAAGAAAGAAAAATGACAAGTCAAAGAAATGCAACATACCTTGGGCATGGTCCACAAAACGAAATAATTGATTGCCTGGCTGAAATGGTCCGTACCTCAATAATCAGTGAAGTTGCACAAAGTGAAGTTTTCAGAGACAAGACCAAAGACATTAGCAATATGGAACAGATGTCCTTTGTAATTCGATACTATTACAATGGGTCAATATGTGAAGGTTTCCTCACCTTTGAAGCAGCAAAGTGCCTGGATGCTGCAGCACTTGCACAGAAGATTCTACAAATACTGCACAAATAAAAAGTATGGCCTTGACTACAGAAACCACCTAGTAGGGCAAGCATATGATGGTGCCTCTGTCATGAGTGGAAAGAACACAGCCTGTTGGAATAAACGCATTAAATCAGAGGCCGCCTCTGATTTAATGCGTTTATTCCAACAGGCTGTTCGGGGACATTCTGTCCGTCATGCACAAAAATTCACATTGTAGGGGGGCGGGGGGTGGGTCAGCGAATACAATAATTGTGTTTGTCGGGTGTGAGAGCGAGAGAGAGAGAGAGAGAGAGAGAGGGAGAGAGAGAGAGAGAGAGAGCAGTAACAGTAACAAAAGGGACTAGTGTAGGCGTGAATGGGAAGGACGGATTAAAATGAGAAGAGGCAAACAGCAAGAGAGAGAGTGTGTGAGAGAGAGGGGGGGTAAAGACAGAGAGAGAGAGAGAGAGAGAGAGAGAACAGAGTATGATACCATAAATACTCCAGTTTACGTTGTTTTGATCAAACCTTTGACCATTCATATATAATGTTGACCAGTGGATCGTGCTAGGGCTAATCGTGTTCATCGATATTAGCATTTATTGTAGATTCCATAGCGAATTCCCTATATGAGTATTTCTAACCTTTACAGCACCGTAAACACAAACAAAAATAACTTGACTTGAGCAACGTCCTGCTCGCGTGAAGACTCAAACCCACGAGTCTAGGACAGAGGACACCCTGTCTCAGGTAAGTACACATTATCTTCCCTCACATTATTCAGTCATAATACACTATGTGCTTTCAGTATATTCCTGTTGTTGACCGCAAGCGCACATGTCATTCTTTTCCCAGGACAACTCGCAACCCTGCCTACATGCGTCCGCTTCAGAAAGCATCTGCTGCTGCCACCTCCTTCTCCATGGGACTGTGGAACTGGCAGTCTGCGGTCAACAAGGTTTACTTCATTCCTGCCTTCGCCACCCACTCCGCACTCCAAGTTCTGGCACTCACAGAAACTTGGATTCGCACAGAGAACACAGCAACCCCTGCTGCCCTCTCGACCCACTTCTCCTATCATGCAATAACTATTACTGATCCTGTTAAAATGTACATTATTGTTATCTATCGTCCACCAGGTCAACTGGGGAGCTTTGTGGAGGAACTGGACGTGCTGCTCTCATCCATCCCAGAGGACGGCTCTCCGCTTGTGATCATGGGTGACCTCAACATCCACCTGGATAAACTACAAGCTGCTGACTTCCTCACACTGCTGTCCTTGTTCAACCTGAACCTCCTCCACACACCAGCGATGCACAAAGCAGGCAACCAACTGGACCTCATCTTAACACGCAACTCTGTCACTGACAACCCTCTTGTCACCCCATTACACACTTCAGATCACTTTTGTACAGTTCTCACTCTCTCTGCCTCCATGTCCAATGATTCCCCCTCCTTGTGTCTCTTTCTGTCAAAACCTTCGCTCACTCTCCCCCACTCAATTCTCCTCTCTGGTCTCTTCTTCACTCCCCCCACCTGAACACCTTTTCTCACTTTCTCATCTTAATAATGCCACAGACACGCTCTGCTCCACATTAAGCTCATGTTTTGATAACCTCTGTCCCCTTTCCCCCAGACCAGCGCGAGAAGCACCCTCCAACCCCTGGCTGTCCGGGATTCTCCGAGATCATCTGACAAAGCTCAGGTCGTCTGAGAGGAAGTGGCACAAGTTTGGAGACCATGTTGATCTGAATAAGTATCAATCCTCTTTATCCTCTTTCTCATCTAGTATTACTAACACTAAATCCACTTACTATCAGGAGAAGATTAACAACATTACAGATTCCTGCAAAGTGTTCTCCACTTTCAAAACTCTCTTCAACTCTCCACCCCTTCCACCTCCCTCTACCCTGACTGCTGATGACTTTGCAACCTTCTTTGAAGAGAAGGTGGTGGCTATCAGCAGCCAATTCTCTCCACCCCGCTCTCTCACACCTAACCCTCCAGCACCTGACTCTTCACTCTTTCTCCCCCTATCTGATGCTGACATATCTAATCTCCTCCTCTCCTGCCACCCTACTACCTGTCCTCTTGACCCTATCCCCTCTCACCTTCTGCAGGCCATTTCCCCCACCCACACACATCATCAACACATCAGTGATGACAGACACATTTAAGCTCGAGTAACTCCACTGCTCAAGAAACAATTAGTAAACACATAACAAGTCGAGAATTACAGACCTGTCTCTCTTCTGCCATTTCTATCCAAAACACAGAACATGCTGTATTAAAACAAACTAATCTTTTTCCCACACAGAAAAACCTGTTGGATCCTAACCAGTCTGGCTTCAAATGTGGTCACTCCACGAGAGAGACTGCCCTGCTGACGGTTGCAGACATTCTGCAGGCAGCAAGAGCTGCCCATAATCGCTTCTGATTTTGCTTTATTTATCCGCAGCCTTTGACACTGTTAACCATCATGTTCTCTTGTCCAGTCTTTCTGATCTTCGTATTACAGGGACTGTTCACAGATGGTTTGAGTCTTACCTCTCGGGTAGATCCTACAGGGTTTCGTGGAAGGGTGAGGTGTCCAGGAAGTCTCACCAGGTAAAGACTGGTGTCCCACAGCAATCTGTGCTTGGCTCTCTTCTTTTCTCACTGTACACTTCCTCACTGGGTCATCCAGTGGCATGGTTTCTCCTACCACTGCTATGCTGATGACACCCAGCTCTCACCCTGCTTTCCTCCAGGAGATACCACTGTCTCTGTGAGAATCTTGCCATGCCTCGCAGACATCTCTGTCTGGATGAAGGAACACCACCTCCAACTGAATCTCTCCAAGCCAGAACTCCTCATCATCCCGGTAAGTCCAACCATTCAACACCACATAAATGTTCAGCTCGGCTCGTCATCATTAATACGACGACCAGCCAACTTTCTATGTTCAAATTTCCTCTGTCCCCCGATCCTGCAGATTCACTCTGTACAACATCAGGAAGATCAGACTGTATCTGTCAGAGGACTCGGCACAGCTCCTTGTCCAGGCACATGTCATCTCACGACTAGACTATTGCAATGCTCTACTGGCTGGTCTACCAGCATGCACTGTTAAACCACTGCAGATGATCCAGAATGCAGCAGCGTGCCTGCTTTTCAACCAGCCAAAGTGTGCACATGTCACGCCTCTCTTCATCTCTCTCTACTGACTCCCTGTAGCTGCCCACATCAAGTTCAAATCCTTGATGCTGGCCTACAGGGCAGTCACTGGATCTGCACCCACATACATTGCATCACGTATCAGGCCATAGGCCTATTGCAGAAATTCTGCTGCGTAGTGGTGAAGTAAACCTGTGTAGTGTGATAAGTCCCTCCGACACACTATTTCTAAGTTGTGGAATAAAAGAAAGAAGAAGACCATCCGATAGTGAGATGGTTTAACCGCTCCCCCACCAGGACCCCTGTAGAGAAAGGAGCCATCAGACCTGGCCGGAGAAGGTCAGGACAATACCACAAGAGATAACGATTGCTTGTGAAACAAACCTATGGGTTTAACCAGAGCTAACCCAGCAGGGGGGCCCATTCAAGTATGGACGTTGACCCAACCTTACCTTGGAGCCTTCTCCCCCACAGAGACCCAATGAGCAGGAGAGAGACGCTGGTCAGAGATCAAAGACAACCCTCAACCTCTCTCTCGGGCCATTTGCTCCCCCATGAGAAAATGGACGGCCCCCCCTTTTGATGAATTTCCACAACAAAGGACTGTAGGTCCATGTGTATCTCAACACAGACCCGTCTATGGAAGACTGAGTTACTACCTCAAAGTTCTGAAATAATATGAAATTAAATGTAAAATGGAATGAAAGCGATAATATTCCGACACAGACAAGATAGATAGTGGAACCCACATTCTTGTACAGGGTTTATTGCCAGAGATAAGAAGACAAAAGAATTAAGGTGTTTCATGTTTAACTCTTTGCTACCATCTAGCGGCCACAACCAAGAAGACACATACCAGGTTCAGTGATGTGTTTTGAGGATTTTTACGTTCATTGTACCTTGGTTTACTTAATATAATTATGTCTATTCCATTTATATTCTCTTTTCCTTCTCTTCTTTTAGTAATAGCATGAATAACTAGTTTGGACAATTCGGTAGGTAGACAGATCCTTGATCATAAATTAAGAACTCTACTACTGAAATATATACAAGTCTTTGATATGTGTGTAATTCTCTAAGACTTGTTTATGGAACATAGGTATGATACCATGCTTAATTTAGTTGAATTGGCGAAATGGAAGAACCGGGTGTTGCGATAAAAGTTTTCTTTAAAACTGAGGGAACCACACAAGGATTGCTTCATGATGTAAGCCAAGACACAAGTATCGGTCACGAAACCACGGCCCTTTTGGAAGGGTACAAAACAGACAGATCGCCCGCATTCAGCAGGCACTTTTTCTCCGTTGGCTCTCCCTTGAGCTTCCCTATACTTGCCCCTTTGTTCGTCATGTGGTTTTGTTCCCCTCCTGTTTTTCTTTTGTCTTTTGTTCCCTCTTTCACGGAACTGCACAGATGCACCATTTTGAAACTCTGCCGCTTTGAGAGCCCTTTAACCAGCCAGTTTAACGATAACTCTGGAGCAGGTCGTTTGGCAAAACGACGATATTTTTAGATTTTCTTTCCAGTTCAAATAAAACAATTCAACAGAGCCCACGTCAGGATCTAGCTCCCTGGACCACGAACCACGACCCAGCAACAATCAACAAGCCTCAGATGTTAAGACGATCATGGCGTAGTTTGGAATAACTCACTGGTTGCTTCCTTCTAAAACCGCTCAACTCGGTCATCATCGGATTCCGAGTTGGCCAAAGGAACAAAGCAACGTTTGGAAACCTGTCGAGCTGTCCAGAGGACTGCCGAAAACATAGGTAGAGTAACGTTACGGTAGTTCGATGTCGATAACATTTTATTTATTTTGTTTTATTCCTAGACCAGCCTAGAATTCCCCTTAACGTGTTAATTACTTTACTTTAAATGCTTGTAATTACTTTACCATCTTTGCCAATATTGATATTTAGTTAGCCTTTCCTTTACCAATTACTCTCTTCCTCTCTACGGTTTATGATTTCATTCCTATATTTCTACCTCACCTCATTACCTGAATATTAACCCTTTATTATAAATAAATACACATTTATTGATTAAGCAGTTGTCTGTGATAATTGTTCGGAAACCGGGTTCAGAAATTCCTCAATGGTAGAATCCACTCCCTGAGATAGACCTATAAAGTATTACAACCCTTCACCCAATATTTTACAAGTTTTATATAAATTTGGTGGCACCCATCTAATTCTAATATTATCATAGGTCTTATATTGTTACACCTGCTTCGCTAGCAGGAACAAACTGAGATTCTATTAACAGAATTTATTCTGCAGAATAAAGAGAGAAATACAGATACACTTTGAAAACAGTGAATTCAGTACACTCTGACTCTTCTCTCCTCTGCTGGAGAGAGTCCTTATACTGTCAAAAGGTTGGGTGTCCTTCTGAGACTATGCCCCCCAGTCACATGTTACATGTCTTGTTCTTCATACAATGATTACTAGTCAAAGTCTGAGCACTTTCAGGCGCGTTCACAGTTTACAATCTTATTGTAAACTGTCTTAGCCATTTCCCACTCCCATTACTTTCCCCTTGTAGTAAATAATCAGTATCTAAGAGTGGAAATGGATTTTCTGGATGTCACCAAGCCCCTTGCTTACTTTAGCACTCCATATTGTCTTAATCTCTACACACAGATGAGAAACTATGGAATGTGGTCGAAAACAACAAAATCGTTAACTCAGAGGGCAGCGCCTAGTTATATGAACATAGGTCAACAAAGGTTCAAAAAGCTGCACAAATTACAAAGGCTATTTCTTTATATAAAATATATGAAATATCAATCAATGAACAAAGCATTAATCTTTAGCATTTTTCTATCACACTCCCTCTTCTTGTTCCTAATGGAACAACACCTTAAAGAAAATGCACTAATTATATTTACAGTATATACTGTATATATAGGCAAAAAGGTCAGAAAATCACATATGAATTGAATATGATACAAATGATACAAAATCACTCAAAATCTCTGATTTAATATAAACCTTTAGGTCCATCTTGGGAATTACCTTACGTGCCCTAAGAGTCCTCTCTAACTGGGAAACACACATTTAACCATGTGTGTGTGCCATGAAAAGCAACCCAGACAGAGGTCGTAGACATGCTGCACCTCAAATGGCCAAACCTCTTCTCCCTCACTTGACTAGGGAAAAGTAAAAGATCCAAAACCCAAGTTACGCAGAGGAAAACAATCTCAATGTGAAGCCAGTGTGAAGTCTAACTAATTCTAACGAGAAAAAAAAGTCATTGTTGTCATTTATCCGGTTCTCTGGAGGGTTGGGGACTTTCTTGCAATGAGAGCCGTGCACCCAACGTTGGTCGTTCTGCCACCTCAACTACTGCTGCGGTGGTGAGGAGGATCTGAAATGGGTCCAGGAATCAGGTCGAGTTCCAGCTCTTTCTCTGGAAGTCATGAATCACCACCTGTTCCTCACCTGGTCAGAGGTCATGCAGTGGTCCTTCGAGTGGGATGAGTAGGGTTGCTTTGACCTGGGCACATATAGACTTCAAGACTTGGGTGAGAGGGACACATTATGACAACACTGCTTGGTCTACGTCCACTATAGTCGATCTAGGGGGTACATGAAATAAATTTGTGATTTACCTTCCCAAACAGTTCTGTTGAATAGCTGACTATAGTCTCAAAGTATCAAAAATAAATGCATGCACCCTAGTGTAACAACAAAATAATACTAATCACAATGTCTAATATGTAAGGGATAATGTTCATAGAATATCAAGTAGGCTACAAAATAAAAAATACCAACTGGACAATCTTATCACCACTGGTTTACGTGATGTAATTCATGGCTTTGACAGAGGGAGACAGACCTAATCACATTGGTCTCCCTGTTAGCACTTCAGGCGGGGACAATCACACCATGTGATCATCCTTACATTTCCATCATTACTAATGGCAGGCATAAAACCCAACCCAACTGCGTTGTTCTGAGCAGAAATAACACATAATATACAAAAAATTCAGCAAATACTGTGATGCCTTGGATTTTGTAGTCTTTACTTAATTCTCTAACCTTTTTGACACATGGTCCTTACCATGAGTCAATGAAAAAGCTGGCGGGGAAGCTATGGTTTTCTCTGCGGACTATACCAAATGTCTGTCACAATAACCTTTGGCTTTCCACGATGACAGTACAGTGCGGGATGGCTGTTTTTTTGCGGGGGAAATGAGGTTAGTGAGGAAATCTGTGACAACTGTTGTTAGAACATGACACAGCAATGTCAGACACAGTGGCGGCTTTAGTGGCTGCGGCGGCTCCGACGTTTTCCTTCACATTTACAAATAGCAATTCAAGATGGGAGGGTTATGGCATCACAACATTAAATGGACACTTGTATATAACGATAATGTATATCCTATCAGTCAGCTTCACTACACCATATCACATTGGCCTGCACCTATTCACGCAATTAAAATAAACAAAGACAGGTTACAACACTAAGAGAGACAAAACACAACCGGTTGCACAAAATAGCCAAATACTGATTAAAACAAAGACAGACAAACTGACAAAACAAAGACAGACAAACTGACAAAACAAATACCTCCCTAATAGTTGTACTAATTCATTTAAATCATCGTCGTTGAATTTTCAAGAGCTTCAGTAGCAAGATCTGGGGGGGCGAAGCCACAATGGCTATCATTGCCAAGCAGTCATGTGAATCCCCACCGTCAGCGGTGGGGAGAAGAGTAGCTGGATCAAGAGCAGTGCATCGCTTCAAAGTCACATAAAGAAGTGACAGTAGCATATGTTGATGATGGAGAACTGTTGCTGGAGAGAAATGAGCCATTTTGCTCTGTAGCAAGATGGAGGCTACAGCAGATGTGGGTATGGCCATAGATGCGGCACTCACTGCACACATATAAGCAGGCAACCCACTAGCCATAGTACCAAGTTTCTGAAAATAGTATACAACAGGACGTAACTTATCTCCATGAGGTTGTAACAACACAGCTGACATGAAACCATCTTTCTCATCCACAGTTAAGTTAAAGGGGTGCATCATATCCGGCAACCGCAAATAATGGAGCAGATGCAAGAGGTTGTTTAAAAACAACAAAACTTTCCTCCACCTCAGGCTTCCATTCAACCCTATCTGACGATGACAAGACCTTGCAAAGTATTTTAGGAGGGCCTGTGTATTGTATCGGCAACACATGACTTCTCGTCTGGTGAGCAGATCAGTAAATCATCGACATATTGGATTAATGTGCTGCCATTCATAAACTATTAACCAGCTAAATGTTTTCCTAATGTGGCAGAGAACACTGCCGGAGGCTCCACATTGCCCTGACAATAACTTAAGCAACTAGAGAAGGTAAGAAAAAGTGTGATTCACATAACCAATACAATTTAAAGTTTAGTGTTTAATACAGTATTCCTAATTGATTGATATTCGTTTATCTTATACTCTTAAAGGTGTAATCAGTACCTTGGCAATCAATAAACTTGAGATCTCAGCAGCCATTGAGGTAATGATGACTGACTTCGCCAGGATGCATTCAACTATAAGTCACACCATTCTGCAGTCTGCTTAGACAAATTGGGTAATTTGGCATTTTCAATTAAGTTATGCACGTTTACTTAATAAAGATGACAATAACATCACCACATACAAATTGAGACCATCTGAGAACCTAGAGGGGCTGTTATTATCATAGTAAACACAATTACTTTGTCCTAAATTGTGCCTAATTCTGTTTCTGCCTAATAATTTAATCCACTTATTATTTGAACCAATGCCCAAAATTTGGAAGTATTATTTAATTAAAATTAGCCAATAAACTCACTGTAATGTAGTGTTCTTAGAGAATATTAAATACTATGTAGTATTAGGATAGAGATAGAAAGAGGAACAACTGCAACCCCACACAGAACGCAGCCCCCCTGGCGATCACTCAGGTGTCAGTCACAGCAGGACTGAGGCGGTCGGTCATCTTGCAGCTCCCAGCTGGAGCAGATAACAAAGCTGTTCTCATGCATGCAACGCATTCAGATTGCATGAGTCTTTAAGGCAAAATTATGTAACCTTTTTACCTTAACAGCTTCAAAATCATTTTGATGGTACGCTGACTTGTAATATGGAGAATGGCACCCCTTTAATTCCCACCAACCTCCTGAATGCCTGTTATTGCACTATGTAACTTTGGTGTTTGGGTTCAAAACTGGGGGAAAAGTGCGCTACGCTTTATGGCACTATGTCACTTCCGACTACTGTTATTAACTGGCGCTTAAATTGAAAATAGATTTTCATCTAGCCTACTTCAACAAATGCAACACACAACACCACTAATCACTTGGTCCTGCGGCTTCCTCTGCTGAACTAGTATCTTACTCAAAATGACACAGCTTTGATAATTCACAACTTTTGGCCTCACCTCAGGTTGGCCGTCTTGATGTTCTTCTTGATGTTAGACTCCCAAAATGCACAAAATAAACTCATGTGCTAACTTTTCTTCATTGTGTTTCTTCCTACTTACTGTTAATTTCTCACCTACTTCCTATAATCCTTTCAATCTATCAACTAGCTTTTCAGCTCTCTCTTGCCCTGTTATAATTCATGCCATATTAACCTGTTTTAAACTCCCTGTTAACTTAACTTCCTGTCTCTTCTTCCAACTCATCTCTTACCTTTCACTCTATCTCTTCTCCCTCTGTCCTTACACACACAGTTTCTCTCTCACACACCCAGAGACTCCCAATCGGCCACATGCCTTTACACACACACACAGACAAACACCACACACATACAATCCTCTTCTCCTTTAGGGAGCAGCCTTGCCGCTATTTTTCTCTTGTTCTTAATTTTTCCGCAATCAAATATTTGATCAATATAAGATTTATTTATATATTAATATTTTAATAATTCTTTATTTAATTATATTTACTTTGTTATTATTTAAATTCAAATATGTTCTTTCCTCTGATGATTTTCTCTGCGCGTTTCTTTGCCACACCAGCATTACCAATCTTCCCCTGTTGCAGACAAATTTTTGCAAACAATGTGCGTAAGTGGCTGCATGTCTGCCAGAGGGGTACGATTTTTGATTTTTTCCCACAATCTATACCCGATCGATCAGTATGCCCTCACCCCACCGTCATGTCCAGACTTTATTTTGGACCGCTGCTGTGCAATGCTAAGAGGTTCGGCAGAGCCAAGCAGAGAATCCCGTCCTCGTTACCAAATTGTTGGAGAAATTCCGCTGCATGGTAAACCTGCTTCGCTATCAGGAACAAATTGAGATTCTATTAACAGAATTTATTCTGCAGAAAAAGAGAAATACAGATACACTCCGACTCTGCTGGAGAGAATCCTTATACTGTTAAAAGGTTGGCTGTCCTTCTGAGACTATGGCCTCAGTCACATGGCACATGTCTTGTTCTTCATACAATGATTAACAGTCTGAGCACTTTCAGGCGCGTTCACAGTTTACAATCTTATTGTGCAGACACAGCCAGCCATTTCTCCCTCCCATGACTTTCCCTATGTAGTAGATAATCAGTATCTAAGAGTCGAAATTGATTTTCTGGATGTCTCCTAAAACTTAAGCCCCTTGCTTACTTTAGCACTCACTAGTGTGTCTTAATCCGACAAATGTCTTAATCTCTACACACAGATGAGTAACTATGGAATGTGGTCTGACCTCCACAGGATGGAAAACAACAAAATAATTAACTCAGAGGGAAGCACCTAGTTATATGACATAGGTCAACAAAGGGATGTGTTCAAAAAGCTGCACATGTTACAAAGGCTATTTCTTTATATAAAACATATGAAACATCAATCAATGAACAAAGCATTAATCATTTGCATTTTTCTATCACAGGCCCCAACCCCCTCTCTGAGTTCTGCAAATGAGCAGGGGCTGGTAATGCCTCCACTGCGTGGAATGAGTTCTCAATCCAGACTCTTCTCATGCGTGGTGCCCCAGTGGTGGAACGAGCTACCCAGTTCGTTACGCTCTGCAGAGACATTCACAACCTAGACTCATAAGTCAGTCTTTCAATGCTTCGCTCAACTAGAGACTGAGGACATTCTCTCAGGTTAAAACTGGGTGGAAACAATTTGAGAGTTAAAAAAAAACCTGCATTGCAGAACCAATCAAAAGTCTTTATGGTGGCCCTTCATATTGGGGCGGTGATGTGCAGAAGTCATACGTGCTTGTAAACACTGTCATATCAGAAACAGGTGCATTTTAGGATGGTTCCACCACCATGGTCACAGACAAAAAGTTTGTTGATGTTTGTCGTGTTTGCGGCAAAACATATTCATCAGTAAAAAACAAACAATCTTTTATTAGGACATGATTCATCCGTCCGGCCGGACTACACATCTGCTTTGGAGGACATTACAGGACAAGTTACACATGCCCTTTATGGAGTTCCGGATGCAATAACCACAATAATGAGTTTCAACATGTCCTAATAATAAACAAAATAATAAAATAGCGTACCGAGAAGGAAGGAACTTTCTCCACCTGGTCTACTCTCCCTGTCTGTGTGTCTCCGCAGTCTGGCAACACTGGTCCACAGCTTCGCTGTCAGCACCGTCCTCATCTGAGGCTACCGGGTCTATTAAATTAAATCATTTAAAATAATTAAAATTTTCATTTCAACCTGTCTTTCTGGCCGACGCTGTTGTGTACGTCATGCGCCATAATCATAATTCTTGTGTTTGACATACATGGGCCAGACGTGACCGTCAAACAGACCGGGTGGGTCTGGCACAGTGTAGTTCCTTGTAGTTCCTTCTGGGAAGCCGGCATCGCGGCATGCTGTCTAAAACCACACACCGGGGTGGCTATATGTCGGCTTTGTTTGGTTCAGTGTAAAAAGACAAAGCCACAATATAGACAGGTCATCTTTGCGGCATTATTGTGGGATCTCTGTGTAAAAGGGGCTATTGGGAGACGGACTACCCAGAGCGGTATGTGGGAGTTTTTGTGCGCTTTTGCGACGTTATGGACGTCATTTCCGGTAAAATGTAAGGGCCGTAGGTTTGTTAGCGGCCGCTCTCTCCGCCATTCCAGCAACTACCTTGCATTTAGAAATCCCCAGATGAGGTACAGTAGGCGACGAGATCTCTGATCGCCTGGTATCGCGGGACTACTCACAACCTTCAAGAAACACCTGAAGACACTGCTCTTTCAGGAACACCTGAACACCTGATCCTAACTATTCTTGTTTCTGTTGAGGTTGACTAGCTTTAAGTTGTTGTATTGACAATACACTAACAACACATGAGTTGTTGACGTTGATTAGCTGTTAAGTTGTTATTTTGACATAATGCACAACATGAAAACAGAAAAAAAACTAACGACACAATTTTATTCTGATTCCTTACAGCACCTTGCACTTGTATCTGGTTGAATTTAGAAACAGGAGCTCATGCACTTAAGTTCAAGGTTGCTTCAATGGTTGATGTCTGCTTTGATTGTTTCTAGCCTTTCATGTAAGTCACTTTGAACAAAAGAATAAATGTAAATGTAAAATGTACGAATGTACGAAAAGATTCAACATGGACAAAACAGTTGTTAGGTTTTGGCAAGTCGTATTGAGAGGAACAGTAGCTAGAACTAACGAGTGATGCAAGACTTGTGAACGATTCATTCTTTGCGAACAATCTTTTAAATGACTCTGGAATCGCTCCAGCAAAAGGGTCGTTCATTCGCGACTTGGTAACTGCAACCACTTGACTCTTGAATGAAAATAGAACAGAAAATGTTTGAGGATTAAATGAATGTGAAAAAAGTATGAAGGCATTTGGCATAATTAATGTTGAATGTGACTGATTTACTGGTTTTCACAGAACTAAACCATTCTTGTGAGAATTTCATTCATTTTATGTGAAATTCTCTATTGGGATTATTAAGGATGATTGGGATGATAAACAAAATCTATACAGATAAAATATACACAGATACAGTAAGTGCCTTCATTTGATATATACTTCATAGAAAATTTCCTTACAGCCCCCTTACCCCAACACACACACTCACTCATGCACACACACACACACACACACACACACACACACACACACACACACACACCACCCCAACCAGGGAAACAATTGGTTTAATCAGTGCCAAGGTCAGCCAGCAGTGTGAAAAGCGGCTCTCTCACATTACATTCGCACCTCCTGTCGCCTCGGAACAGCCCCATGCCAGCACACACACACACACGCACACACACACACACATACACACCTGCCGTCTGACTCACTAATGGACACTCTAGGGGCTTTTGGCAGCGCCCGGACTCGTTAGTATGAAACATTCACACACATGGTCAGATGTGTCTCCGTCATGTATCATAGTTCACTTTTTAAAAATGTTTTAATCACGATTTCGTTTTTGTGTGGTGGAGCTGCACGGATATATTTTGGTGTGTGTGCAGCTATGCAGTCTATATGTAAATGTATTCTGCAATAGCAGCAATGTGGTTTTGTCATTTCTATGTGATGAGCTTTGGGATATTGATGATGATGATATATGACACCACAACTGAATGCATAATAATATATTTCAGAAGTGGAAGTAAAATATGTCAAATAATCATTTGTATTTGATTCTCCCAGAATAAATACATAAATTAAAATATATATAAATATAAGTAGTGAGAGAGTAAAAAAAATTGCATAAGCATAAGTAGCGTAGTGCTACTAGTTAGAATTGCCTGTATATGAATATGTATAAAATATGTTAACTTTGTGTAGATAGATGTGTACATATGTGTTATTTCTTATCGTTTAAATATATATCTCTTTCATGACTGCACTGATTTTGGTGCTGTAACGCCTGAATTTCCCTCCAGAAATTGACAGCTTGGATTATGTCACTTTTTGCAAAGTACCGTTTTAACATGAGCTTGAATATTTCAACCTCGGGTGCTAAAATTGGTCAAAAAATACACTGCGGTAACTGTGGAATCTGTGTAATTGCCGCAGGGAGCATCATGGCAATGTCAATGTCGATTGTGTTTCAACCGTCTTGTGTTTCGGATGAACTTCACTTCAGGGGCAGGGAAAAGGGAGTGAAACCCAATCATTGGTTTTCTGCTGCTTGTGGGTCAAACGTAGAAA
>OMKR01044446.1:8673-21187 GCA_900302355.1 Cyttopsis rosea | reverse complement strand
GGGGGGGGGGGGTTTGCAGATGGAGGTGAGTCCTGCAGGAGGCAGGAGTCCCAGCGGAGCAGAGCAGCGGAGTCGCTACTCACCATGAGGTCCTCAGCAAGTTGCGGCGGCTTGGCCCTGTTCGTGATCCTATGTCTGCAAAGTGTTGCCAACGCGAACTGGATTATGAGAGAGTCACTGGACAGCGGGCGGGCAGCTGCAAGAGGTGAGAACGAGGAAACTTTTGAAAAAGTTTTGATTCTTAAAGCGTCAAGTTGCACTTTTTGCATTGAATGGCATGGAAGGTAAGGCGATCAACTACTTCCAAGTTCACTCGTTATCAATAACATTTGAATAAGGATTGTACATTACTGGTCAATATAGATGAATTACTTAGTTCTATGACTTGGTTTTATTCACATTTTCATTTATGTATTTATTTACTTACTTACTTTATTTATTCATGTATTAATTTATTAATAAATAAGCAAACAAATAAATAAATAATTGTATTAATTAATTGATTAATTGATTAATTGATCAACTACTACTAGCGATCAACTACTTCTAAATTAATCTAGGGTAATATTAATAATATTTGAATAACGATTTTACATAGACCAATATAGATTAATTACTTATTGTCATTCTTTTTTATTTGGGTTTTTAATGAACATTTGAACACTTACTTTTTTTTTCTTTTTTTCAATTAACATGAAATGTTAATTGAAAACAGACTCATCCCTAGATCAGTGAGGCCTCTCGTTGTGTAAAGGAGCAGTTTAATGGAGACCTCTCAACTGTTAAACATTTATCCTGCTGTATCTCCTCTGGACCGGCCAAACAGTCACAGGCCACACAGTCACATGCACACGCACCCAACCCCATGTGGGTGTGTATCCCTACATTAGCATTCCGTTGCCATGGGGATCCCAGGAGTAAAATAATTGAGTCCTTCTCTTTTCTTCCAGAGCTTGGGATGAAGGAGCTCTCTCAGATTGTTGCACAGCACAATCGACTGCGGAGCTGGGTTAAACCTATGGCAGCAAACATGCAGAAAATGGTTTGTGGCCTCTGTTCACTATGTGTGTGTGTGTTGGGGGGCATTTTGTCTTTATATTATGTTTCAAAATAACCTCAATCATTAAAAAAACAAATGCACCCAGTACTTCATCCAACCCCTAACAAAGTTTGGTCTGTCTCTTCAGAAGATGGGTACACGCAACCCGTAAAAACAAGCAGACAAAGGGAACAAGCAAGCAAACATTAAGTAAATAAATAGATACCTTCCAGATAAATTTCCCATGGATACATTTGCTCCACTCAATTTGTCCCAGAAAATAAGCAACATAAGTTGAGCATGGCTAATTTGTAAAACCGAATCGGTGGCACAAAACCCAAAAAAACAGTTTTTAACACAGAGAACCTAACCACCCCCTGGGCAGTTACTTATTTGCTGAAATATAGGTCTTTGTACCAAGCCAAGTGTCTGAACAAAGGCGAGGGTATGAATATTTATCCTCCTCTGTATGGTTGATGGGTGAGTGTGAAATAGTATTGTCTCGCTTAAAAGGATAGCATCTTTCCTGGCCATGCCCACACCAGCTCATGTGTTGGGAGGATACGGGTTAAAAAGAATTTTAAAGAATTGTATTAAGAAATTATCAGCCAGCCGAAAAAGCGTGCATCGTGCAGTTTCTTGGTGAAATGGTGCCGCAGCCGACGTTTAAAGGTCCTGCAGTCCTACAGTCTGAATCAGTCCCCATAAAAAACCTAACCTTCGCTGAAATGATCTCTAATATCTTGTAATTACCGATCCGTTTTAGTGGATTTTATACTTATGCAATATTCTTTGCATAGACCATAATGTAATATTTTTCCCAATCCGTTTCATTAAACATCTATTTGGCCTCACATAATGCTGGAAAATGGTGATAACAAAAAACAGGGTGAGGATAATTAGTCTGCGTTCACACACTGTGGTGCAGGTGATTTTCCTGTGACCCCTGTAGAAGCTGCTGGGCTGGAGAGGCACGTAGAAGAAGGTTAGAGATAAATGGTAAATGGCTCAAAGCTTAAAATTAGATTTTCATTATCAAAAAAAAAAAAAAAAAAATCACACAAGCACCATAAAGCGTGCTCTTGGCTTTGCAGTGGTCAAGTGATTATAATACGCCCCTGCAGGTTTTATTTCAAAAGGAGATCAAATGCAGATTTCTAATGAAATGAAGGATGGGATTCTCTCTTTTCCTTTGTTGCCTAATGACCTCTCTCCTGGCTTCTTTGGAACTCCTGAGGCTAAGGAAGATTATAAGATGTTTTCATTGCTTTCACGGGCATGGATTTAAACCCCATTTTACGTTTAGTGTGGTTAATCAGGATTTAGATTGCACTGCTGTAGAGATCCAGCTTTCCTCACTTTCTCTCACTTCTTACTGTCCCGCAAGTTATTTTGAGATACAACGCCCAATGGACAGAAACCTGTCTGCACGGTTTCCCTTGTTTGACGTTATTTCAGATGTGTGTGGTCTCCTCTTGGTGCTCCGATTTCTTCTCGCCTCCAAATTCATACATTTTAGGATTATTGGAGACACACCTAAATTGCCCCTACAATGGATGGTGTGACACTGTGATGGCCTGGACCTCCTTAGTGTCTTAGCTTATGCATATTCTCAGCGGGGAGAGGCTCCTGGAACCTCGGCCATGAAAAGTGGGCTGTCAAAATATTTCTGCCAAACAGACCTGAAAAGGACAAGAGCTAGGGAGAGATTGCTACAACAGCACCTTTGCTTTTCACTGGACTGCATTGGAATGGAAAAATGTCCATGAATGCATTGTCCACTGTGTCACAGAGTAGGCAGTATAGATGAAGAGACTAAAGCACATGGGGCACATACAACCACTGGGGCGCTGATGCAACATGACATGCTGTAAGTGGAATGTTTTAGACCTTGTATTGCCCAGTGACCTTCTCCCCCTCTGGTGGCATCAAAGCTGTGATGGTTACTTTACTGGCTGAAGGGAGAGCGCAGGGGGGGGGGAACAATGGAGAGGGCTTCACGTTAGCTCTTGAATAGTCGGTACGTTTAACCCGCAGCTGTGACATGTCTCTGGCATATAGTCAATATAAAAAGCCACAACAATCATAGATATGTTGAGCACATTTGTAGCTTGTAATATCCCCCCGTGCCACCACATCCTGACAGAAAGGCACTTTGACTGTTTAAACTGTTACGCTTGGACTGCAGAAAGTCTAACTTGGAAACAAACGATCTTGGTATGACATTGAGTGAAATACCTGTAGTTGCCGTGCTGATAACCCTCTATAAGAAGGACGCAAGATTGCCTCAATCTTTCCTCTATTTTCCTGAGCATACCTTTCCGCCCTCTTCTACCTGGAGCTCCTGAAATGAGATGTTTACCATAAAACTGCAAATGCAGAAACCCCCACTCTCTTGTGGGGTCCAGGGAGTGGAAACCACCCAGAGAGTGCAAACAAAGACATTTCAAATGGTCTGTAAATCGGTAAATGTCCCATAATTATGTGATTTATAGAAATAACTTGATGACAATGTTGATGGGACAAATTTAATTTAGATCTTTTTTTTTAATCCAATCAAGTACTTGCTATTGATTGATTGCTTTCATCCAAGGTTGTGGTTAATTAAAAACATAGATGGGCCAAACTAATAACTATAATCATAATTATAACTATAATTATCCCTTTTATTTATAGAACACTCAAATCCAAGTTACAAAATGTTTCACGAAGAGAATCTCATTAAAGGAAACTAATAGAAGAAATACAAGAGGTACAAGGAGTAAACAGGAAGATAAAATAAATATACAAGCATACTGGTAAAACAATAACTCGAAAAATGAAATATATATCAAATAATGAAGCACAAGTCAGCTAAAATCTAGATATACTTTCTGTTTTTAAGAATTTAGCTGAAGGAAATGATTTGATCCCAAGTTTTTGTTTCCATCAGCGAGGTAGCCCTGCAGTGAATTGAAAAGAGATGTGGCCAAGAGGAAGCATGTACAAAGAGAATACAATTGGACCCAGACTTGAGCCTTGTGGCACCCCCTCCACACACACACACACACACACACACACACACACTCACCCAAACACACATATACTTAGAACGCCTTTCCGAATGTGTTACTGCGTATCGTTTGTGTTCTAGGTGATTGACATTTGTATTTCGATGGAAACTGATCTAATGGTCTTCATGTGAAGGAGTGGAATGAGAAGCTGGCCTTGCTCGCCAAGGAGAGGGCTACGTCGTGCCATGCAAACATCTCCCCTCCCGACACCCAACAGTTCCATCATATTGGATGGAATACACGTACAGCTCCACATGGTGCTACTTCATTCCCTGAAGTAATAAACTCTTGGTTTGAGGAGGGACAAGATTATATCTACCTGGCTGGTCAATGTAGAGAGAACACCACCTGTCAACACTATACACAGGTACAGCCGTGGCTCTTAAGTACGACAGTATATTTTGTAATGTGTAAAACATTAATATAGCTTAGTCATTATTCCCAATTTATATAACAATTTGAATGATTGTATTCATTATGCTAACTTATTCTATCGTTGTGTAGTTGGTGTGGGCCACTTCCAGTCATATGGGCTGTGCCAGTCAAGTGTGTCTGAGAGAAGACAACCTATGGGAACTTTTTGTCTGTGCATATTCTCCTGGGTAAACACCAAAGAATTTTGGACTGTGACTTTTGGCCAAAGCGGACATTATACTATGCGTTAATGCAATAATGTGTTTTTTGTAATTGCAGTGGGAACTGGGAGGTGAATGGTCTATCAGTCGTACCGTACAGGGCAGGGTCATCTTGCTCCCTTTGCACTTCCTCCATGTCCGGCTGCTTCAGACTGTGGGACCATGTAGGAGGACTGTGTGGTGAGACACCTAAATATGGAACTTCACAGAGGGCTATCTACAGTATCTATCTATCTATCTATCTTTTTTGTGTGTATCTTAACTGTATTCCAACTCCAATGTTATCACCATTGGAGTTGGAGGACACTTCTTCTTGGTTTTACAGTCATTTGGGACCACTGCATCTATCACCACTAATGTTTTCTGTTCCTTGTCCATTACCCCAAGTTGGTTAGTCAATACTTTCAGTCCCACTGGATCTTGGCTCATTTTCAACCACCCCATTTCATTGTCTCCAATGGGGAATTGTTGTTAATGCTGTTCCTGTCTACATCTTCTACATCTGTATGTGCTAGACGCAGAGGCATTATTTAACTGGTGCTGAGACTCTTCTGTGACTGTTCTTGTGCTGCTGTGATGAATGCCTCAATGGTGTCCTGTCTAACTGGTGTCACAACTTTTATGCAGTGGGAACACCTCAAGCTACTCATATTTGTCTGGACATCACCACAACAGGTCCATTAACATGCACCTTATACACTTACAGTATATACACCTTATGCGCTTATCCACCAAGGCCCAAAGACTCCTGACTTAAGAAAAGGGGGTTGGCAGGGGGGGTTTACACGGGTTTCTGCCTCACCAGATCGTACAGTAATTCACCTTTCTTGGTGAGCTGGTGGGGTGTACAATGCACATCCTAATCATAGACAAATTTGTTTTCCTCAGTACATTAAATTTGCGATTTGTTATGTCCAAATACAAATAATTTCTTAGTATTTTCCTTCAGCAAACATCATTCTGTGATATCTAACACACCATAGAATATTACATGTGTATGGATTTCACACAACGGGACTTATGTATATTATTATATTATATTATTATATTATTTACTTTTACTCTAGAGCATTGAAAACATACAGACTCGCATAGTATGCATTTTTATTTAGAAAACTTTACTTTGTCCCCTCTTTTGTGCTGCATACTAGTGTGTCCTGTTGTGGGGCCTGCGGCAGTTTATGACCCTGAGAAAGGCTCAGGAGGGGTTAAGAGGTGTCGATGCACACGTATCTTTATACTCTGCTTCCCCCAGAAGAATCTATTGTGTTCGATTTGTTCAGATAAGAAGCACTTAGAGGTAGCTGTAGAATTCGCTCAATCTCTATCTCAGGCATTTTATGGCTGAGGAGCTTGTGTTTGCACGTCGCCAAACTGTTGCAACGTAATGTCATCTGATCTGAGGTGAAGCATAGGAGAACGTGGAGAAGGGCAGGGATGGTGGATGTTAAGTGCAGTGTCCGGGCACCAGGACAGTCGGTTTGGGCATTTGGCAGAGAGAGACGTGGCAAGCATTGGAAGAGCCAACTCCGCGTAGAGGAGGAAACCGGCTCGGTGGTCCCCGAGGAGAAATGGCGGCGCATCCTATTCTTGTGCCGAGTTGATCCGGGAGGCTGGTCAGCGGGTGGCATTTGAAGCATCTGCTCCGGCCAAGCCCCGGGAAAACATTCCACCACTTCATGTGAGGAAAGTGTCACAGGCTGCCGAATGGAAACACACGAAGAACCAACGGGGCTTTATTGGGCTCAGCCCTTCATGACGCTGGTCTGTGTTGTGGAGTTGAGGTTTGAGATAGTTCAGCACATGGGAGTAGGTGTGAGATGGAGATAAGATAATGGGCTGGATCCTCAAACTCCTAGGCCTCCGGTGGACGACCTGGGATTGAGCTAGACACACAGACACACATACAGATCAAACTTTTAAAACACAAAATCTAGAAGTGTGAATTGGGACTGAATTTAGTATTACATTATCAGTCAAACCATTACATCATCAGTTTGGAAAAGGTGCCCATCCTAAAAATGAAATAAGAAATGTAATGAAATACATGATCATTATCAAAATCAAATGATCAGTAACATGTTAAAATGTTCAAAAATCCTAAAGTTATTACAGTCTTGAGTTTTATTACATTTTCTACCAAATTATCAGAAATATTATTAATGTTTTGGGGATTTATTACATTATTGGGACTGTATTATATCACTGGATTCTGCAATCCTGAAAATACAAAATAATTTCATTATCACTACACGTACTAATAGTGTGTGTGTGTGTGTGTGTGTTTCATTTTAGAGACCCCAAGGAACCCCTGCCGGATGACTTGTGGCCAGCACGGCCATCTTAATGTCTCCTCCTGCAAGTGTCAGTGTGACCCCGGGTTTAGCGGGCGCTTCTGTCAGGGTAATCAGCCCAAACACACCCCTGAGCAGTGGATCTGGGCCACTGAGTTCAATTTACAAGGCAGAGAAGCGTCATTCTCCATCCTTTTAATCCTAAAAATGTTTTTGTTTTTTTCAGTGCGCTGCAGTGTTCAATGCGTGCACGGCCGCTACAAGGAGGAGGAGTGCTCGTGTCAGTGTGACATCGGCTATGGAGGCGCAGAATGCGCAGGTTAGCCCAAAGTGCTTCAGATCTATTGTTACACAGACAGGCAGGATTATTTTGTTATGCATGCATTTTTAGGTGTATCATACATTTTTGTCTCGGAATGGATAGAAGATAGAAGAAATAGAAGAAAAACAAAATGGATACAGGTGCTAACGTGCATTTTCCACTACAAATGCACACACACACACACACACACACATTACAAAGATAGATATGCAACTAAATAAATTGATCCGGTTTCTGGTATAGTTTTTTTTACGATGCATAGGCTCCAAAGTAGTTAAAATGTTCGCTCAACATTTGGCCTACCTCAGCAAATGAAAATGTATTTGTTCAATATTTGGGAAATATTCTCTAATTAGATTTTTCACTTGATTTCCCAGCTCGATTTCTCACCCCAACTCGTTTTTTACAGTAGTCCGCCCCAGACCTGGAGCTGAATTAAAATATGTGTGCAGAGCTAGTATGGATTTGACTGCTAGCAGCTTAAATAAGAAAACCATCCCAGTTTGTGAGAGCAAAGATGGATGGTGGCTGCTATTACTTGCACTATCAGCTGCAGCGTTCAGCGTGTGCTGCTGCCGGTGTCCCCACAGAGAAGCTGCACTTCCCCTTCCACAGCTGTGATGTCAGGATAGAGGAGGACTGCTTCATGGTGTCTGCAGAGAGCGACACCTACTACGGAGCCAAAAGCCTCTGCCAGGTGAGAGATAGAGGACTGGGGGGTACATCGTTATCGACATCGTGTTATGAGACTGGATATCGTCTGGGATTTTGGTTATTGTAATAAGTCAAACTTTATTTATTTATTTATTTATTTATTTATTTATTTATTTATTTATTTATTTATTTATTTATTTGTTTATTTGTTTGTTTGTTTGTTTGTTTGTTTGTTTGTTTGTTTGTTTGTTTGTTTGTTTGTTTGTTTGTTTTTATTTTTATTTTTATTTTTATTTTTTATTTATATAGCACATTTTAAAATGCACTCTTACAAAGTTCTTTACAAGTAGTCAGGTAGCATTAAGTTTAATTTATATATATAATATATATAATATAATATATATAAATATATGTTAGAGACAACACAAACAGACAAATTCAAACAAAGAGGACATGTGATAATGATGTGATATAGTTCAATGTTGTCTTCATGGCTGCATTACAGAAAATTAAAGTAATGCAGTTTTCTGAACTTCATAGACTGTTCTAGCTGTTCTGATCAATGCCTCTACCTGCTTGGTCAGAATATCTACATTACGAGGGATTTCAATATTAGGCTAGATATTCCAATGCTTCAGGGTGAAAATATGTTATGAAAGCACCAAGATTCGTATTGTATTGCCAAAATACATTATGATATTTTAATTTCTCAATATGGCCCCCATCCCTTCACTGACACCGTGGTAAACTTTGAACAACTGCAGTGCCTTATTATTCCAACTTGTTGCTTTATGAGATTTTTTGAATGTCTTCGTTTCTTTTCTGAGCCGCCAGGAACAAGGGGGCATACTCGCTGAAATCCACAACCAGAAGGTCCAAGACATTTTGGCATTTTATCTCAGCCGGCTGGAGACGAACAACGAGGTTACCAACTTGGACTTTGAAACGCGCAACTTCTGGATGGGTATGGTTATGGATCTCTGTCTACAGCCTTTACCTTCTAATCCTAAACATTGAAAGGCATATTGAAAACAATTCAATGTCCAATATATAGATTGTATTTTTCTCTGCAGGTCTGACATATAAGCCTTTAAAGGATTCTTTTCGTTGGGACACGGGAGAAATTCTCTTATTCAGCAGCTTTGCCTTTGGACAGCCTGACAACCAGGGGTAAAAGACAGATATGCCATTGATATGGAGTCCTAAAGATAACACACATCAGTAAAGTAATAGGCTTTCAATTATAATTGAATACGAAAAAGTCAGTGAGTTGAATAATTGAAATGGATTGATTAATACATTGGATTAATAAAAAGCCTTTCAGTATTTCCAATCAGTTGATAAACTAAATCTAAAATAATTGTGTTTTACACTCCCATTCGTCATTCCATTTCTGGTTCTTTTTATTTGTTAGCGCTCTTTAACTTTTTTCCCTCAGTCCTGGCAGTCCTATTCCCATTTTCGTTGTAATTTATGAAGAAATGAGAAGGGCATGTCTAGAATGGCGTCTGATACAAACAGTAGCCATACCCTGTATGTAATTATACTTAATCCAGGCAGAAATACAGCTCTAGTATTAAAAACTATTAGAATTGCTGCTGGAAAACTGGCCAGTTGATCAGCGGAATAAGGAAACTTAAACCTTGTGAAGCGTGTTTGGGAAAGTTAACATTTTACAACTTCCATCTCCAGCTGTGCAGGAAGAATTGTATATTTAATTTCTATATATCATTTCAGCATATATGTAATCTATAAATATATGAGCACGCTGACCCATTGTTGCTACCATTACTATGATCACACATCTGATCTCTAGTGGCTGAATCTGGTACTGAATTCATCCAGACACACCATTATCATTATAAGCGACAAGGAAAATGGGAAATATCAAATAATTAAACTTGAGCCATGAATAGAAAATAGTCAAATTGAAGAGTTAATAAATAAAAAATACTATTAAATGATAAGAGTAAAATGTTTATTTTTAATTTATTTTATCAACTCATTAGAGGCAAAGCAAATAATTAAACTTTTCCATTTAAAACTTTGACCTCACTATTATTTATTTTTGTATTCAATTACTCCTTTGATTAATCACATAGCCTCTTAGTGAAATTTGGCATCTCTGGGATTCCATACATTTTTTTTTCCACTAAGCCAAGTAATCACATTGACTAACTTTGATAGTTTTGATGTTCTTACCTCACAAACAACTTATTGAAAATGACAATAATTAGGCATGCTCTCTTCTTCTTTCTTTCTTTCTTCTACTCTGTCCATCTAGTTTTGGGAACTGTGTGGAGCTGCAGGCGTCCAGCGCCTTCAACTGGAATGACCAGCGCTGCAAAACACATAACCGATACATCTGCCAATACGGTGAGGCCAAAGAGTTGGGTTGTGAGATGAAGTTCCACTTTTGAATCTACAGACAGGAGACAAGGTCACTGGCCAATGAAATAACAATGAGAAGCATTTGTTTATATTTTTGTGCAGTTTGCAGTCAGAATTGCGAACAGAGGTCAGTATATGTGGGACATTTCATTGTCCCCATAACAATGTTGTCAATCACACCAACATTTGCCAGGTTAATGGAAACAGCTGATTTGAAATTTGCTCTTGCCTCTGATTTAGATGTGATTTGAAGTTCTAGTCAGGAGGCTCCACCTCTATTGGTGTACATCCAACCCGCATAAGCGGAACTGCCTATATAGCACAGCCTATATAACCCCGAAGCTCCTCCAATTTGACCTCTTTTCCAATTCAGCAGCGACTCATATTTGAGCACTCACCGACTTTTTTTTTTTGGTTCAAGATCCCCGTCGTGGAGCAAGCACCACACTTTCTCTGCGTCTTGAAAATGGCATTTCCAGCACCAACAACCGCTTCTAAGAGCCCCCTGTTTATGCACGGGGCTGACGGTAGCAGGCGATACCCGCAACAGGTGTTTCATCTGTCTGGGAGCGGTTCGCGCCGGCCCGCTCCTCCAGCGGGGAGCCACCGGTTCGGTCTCTTCGGGCGGACTTCTTTGGCCTCCTTTCCTCTGCCGCGGGCTGCCTGGGGATACCCATGCCCCCACCACTGTTGGCCACAGATGTGGACCTGATGGTGGGTGGGTCAGGAGCGGACAGCGGAACCGATGGTTCCTGCCATGCCATCTCTCAACCGCTACTACCGGGGGTCCTGGCCGCCCCTCTGCGAGGCTCGTGCTCCGGTGTCTTCCTACAACCCCTTTTCCAGGAACGTGGTAGGATTCGAGGCTCAGAGAACGCCTCGAGGAGACTCACTACTTCGTCCCGACCTCAGTGGGATCCTGAGCATCCAGGAAACCACTGCTGCCGTAGGCTACCACAGGCTGTCACAGGCATCTCTGGCTGAACGTGGCCGCCATGTGCGAGTCCGAGAAGGCGGCCTTGATCAACGCGCCAATCTCGGAGACGGGGTTGTTTGGCAATGCTCTGTCCGAGACCACCGAGCGCCTCAGCAGGAGGGAGGAGGAGAGGCAGCAGCTTTCCCTGTACCTGCCATTAGAAGGGAGGAGCACAGCTCCCCCCCCGGTCCGCAGCGGCCGCCGGAGCTATCCACTACCCAGGCGGGTCCTGCAGCAGCGAGGCGAGCACGGAAGTGGCGCACCGCAGAGCCCTGCGAAACACTGACACTGTAGGCCCCCAGACACCAATGATGGTGCGCAGGGGGAAGCACCGGACAGGTTGGACCGTCAGATGACGTGGTGCAATCCACTCCGGTGGCCATTCCCCCCTCTCAGATTGGAAGGGAGAGTGTGTTTTTGTCTCACGCAGTCAATAAACCACCTATGTTTGTTTCCTACCCAGTCGTGAAAGAGTATTCTTTCACTGATGGTCAGGATTCTTCCCTCTCTTCTTTTCTTCCACACACTGCGATGCGAGGGGCTTCAGCACAGATTGTGCGTGGTAGCCCCCGTGCCATAGCGACACCTACTCAGGGTAGAGCAGTGCTGGGGGGCTAGCCTAACTGCCGCACTGCATCCACAGCGCCCGGGGAACACAGCAGAGCGAGCGGCTCCAGACTCCCCCACACATGCGAGCTCTGAGCCTTCCTCGGACCAACGCCCTTATAAGCGTGCATCGAGGCAAGCGGCTCCTCGTACGGAAGGAGCGTGGAGCCCTTCAATAATGGAAATAAAGTTCTATCATCCTTTACTTCTCTCACACAATGAGCGCCTGGACATCTGGACCACCGGCGAGACCGAGGTCCAGGCACGTTCACACATCGTGGTTACGGCGGCATCGCTCCCTACGGGAGCTCCCTCTGGGAGCTCCCTCCGATCATCCCTTTTATGACTGGATCCCCTTGGGCTGTGTCCCTGTCTGTCAAGCCAGGGTGAGTGGCGGTGTGGGCCGTCAGGGATCTGGAGGAGTGTTTAGCCAACACCCCCCAGTTAGCTGCCCGCCCCCTGTGCAAGCGCTATGCCAGGTGGTGTCTTCTCTGCATTCTGTCCCAGTGGATGGACAGGACACTACGAAGGGGCTACGTGCTGA
>OMKR01044445.1:0-18128 GCA_900302355.1 Cyttopsis rosea | reverse complement strand
ATGTTTAAAAAAAGAAAAATACTTTTACTCTTGCGTATGTGAGAAATTAACCCGCCTTTCTCGTTTTCTTTTTGGGGCAAACTTTAATAATAATAATAATTAATATGTATTCGATTGTAATTATCGCAAATTGGTTACTATCTCACGACTGAAATGGTTCTGAAACAAAAAAAAAAGAAAACTCCAATTTACACCGGAGTGGACTGGAAAACTCACCAGGAGGCCGGTCCGGGCCCACTTCTCTTCCGATAGCCCACTAAAAACAAATCCAGTCGGCGACCAGACCTGCCGGGGTTCTTATTTAAGAAATAAAACTACAACTTTTCGGCCAATATTCCCCCAAGTGTCGACGTTATACCGATGGGGACAAATAATGAATCCGCTCCTCCGCATCCACGTGTGACCTGTGGACGCTAATTGACACTTAATGGGTTGAAAGGCGAGCCGCGAGTTTTTAGGCGAAAATCCTTCATCGACGTAATAAATAAAAACCCAACTGTGTTTATCAAGCGTCTGAGAATGAGGAATTGCGCTAAAAGTTTGAGTAGGACAAAATAACAATTACCGCCTCGTCGAGTAGAGCATTAAAGTTATCTGTGAAGTTCACTTGTGAACGACGTGAATGACGTCACGGTTTTACGACATCCATAAAGTGGAACTATTGTAGTCCTTTTGTTGTAGTATTTTTTGAAGCAGAGAAATAATGTAAATAATTAAATCACACCGCCACCACACCACGGAATTATTAGGTTAATAATTATTGAATAATTATTGTTTATTGTATTGTCCATGTTAAGTCTTTAAATTTTACTTTCCATATATAATATTATAATAATATATTCATTATAGTATAATATTATATATTAAAATAATATTATTATTATTATTATTATTAGAATATTTGATCTAGACCAGCTCCACTATAGAACGAGATGTGGAACATTTTTCATTATTATTATTATTATTATTATTATTATTGCAAAGCAAAGCAGCGTTCCATTTTAGAAGAAGGCTCCAAGGAGATCATAATGTGTCTTTCAGTCATTTCTCAAAGTCAAGTCAAGTCAAGGCACACCACCGCCACACGTCCTGCTCTCTAATCCTCTGGCTGCGCGTTTAGCAGGTCCTCTTAATCCTCTCTCTCTCTCTGACGGAAGGAGGTCAAGAGGTGACCAGTGAGGACAGCAGAGCAGGGCGACACTCTGTAGCCATTCACGGTTCCAGAGGATCCCTGTCGCCTGCCTTTCTTTTCAGGAGACCACATCCAGGTGAGGACATTTATTCATTTATTTTATTTTATTTTTTTATTTTTTAACCTGTGCTGTCAACAGGCTTGGCATATAACACAGGGTATTTGTATGCCATTGCATCTAACAGAGTTAATCTGAAAGTGGACTTCAAATTCTCATATCCTGCAATGACACTCTTTATTAATCATCAAGTACGACTTTGGAGCACGATCTGACCATGTTTTGATCTATAAACAACTAATCATTGTTACTTCTCCAATCACCACGGGTCAGACAAATAAACATAGAGACAAACAACATGTACATGGAAAAACATAAACATAAAAACATCAGACAACAACATGTATTGACAAAACATAATTTAATTAAGGGATGTAATCAGGAGGGTGTTCAGGGGTGTGTTCGAAGCAAACGCTGGTAGTGTGTGTGCGCCTGTGATGAGTCCACTTGTGTGTGTGTGTGTGTGTGTGTGTGGGTGTGATGGGTCCACCGGTGAGTGCACGGGACTTGTCCCGATTAGTTCTGTTGTATGAGGTCAGAACTATATCGTAGCGCCTCCGAGCAACGGAATAGGCCTCGCAGCCACTCACGAGTCCCGCAGCCATATAGACACTCCACGACCTCAAGAAAGCCCCGAGCGCCACGGCCCGCAGCCACAGAAGACCCCCCAACCGCCAGAGAAGCGGAGAGCCCGCGGAGCAACACCCACGCATGACCCCGAGGAGCACGAACCAGTCCCAGAGAGCGCGAGGTGACCCTGCACCCCTGAAGCGCACACATACAACCCACTCCCTTGTGCAGGCATAAGACGCGCGCAGAGCCCAGGCCGCGGGCGCTAGGCATGGATCACAGGCCTGGAGCCGGGCCCGGTGCCAACAGACCGACACCGCGCCAGAACCGCCCGCCCCGCGGGTGTGAGGACATTTATTTTAAGCGAATGGGTTTTTCCTGCAAGTGGCATTGGGTGTCTTATTCAGGACAAGAGTGTTGACCCTCCCAGCAGCTTGTCGAGGCTTGAGAACGCTCGTCCAAACGGCGGAGCACACTCTGAATCCAATTTCTCATCAGAAAACACAAACTTCAATGTCAATCTTCTGACCCACAATTTTGAGAGACAGCCTCCAAACCAAACCAGGGCCTGCATCTCTGTTTTCCCCACAGCATGTCCAAGGCACGGAAGGCGACCCCATCCACCTCTGTGCCTTCTGCTGCCTCTGCAGGCTCCACATCCTCAGCAGACAGGTAAGAGGTTTCCATTTTAAACCCCAAAGTCATGTGTAGCGGTCTGTCTGTCTATGTACTCATCCCACTCGTCTTCCCCCTTTGTCAGTAACGATGGCGCCCCCAAATCTTCCAGCCTCAATGGCTCTACGTCGAGTTCCACCTCCGACACGCCCAAGAAATCCTCAAAGAAGTCCAAGAAAACCAGCGAGAGCATGACCAAGGTCTACACCTCCGTGCTCAACAGCGTGTTTGGATCGGTACGTAGCGACCGAGCCGCACAGGAGCATTTTGAGATCTGAGGATTTAATGTGAAGGATCAAAACATAACAAAAACAGCAGCAACCCTTCGTAAAGCTTGCTGCATAATGGTTAAATTAATTGACCTATGTGCAGTATGGTCTTCATTTATTTTTCTATCTCATGTATTTTGTTTAATAAATTCTCTTCGTAGATATAAATTATTATGCGCTATGGGCCCTGACTTTGACCACGTGACCTTTGTCACCCATAATTTGAAGAGGTGAGGGCTGCCTAAAGAGGAATCCATCCAAAATATTTCTCTTTGAAAAAACGATAAATATTTCCAGACGTGGAAGAGGATTACCACTTTATCTATTGCTGTTTTAGAACAAAGAAACAAAAGCAATATTTCAGAAGTTAGGTTGAAGTCTGTTCAACCTAAGGCCTATTTGCACCTTACTTCTGATCTTTGCAGCGTGTGTGTGTGTGTGTGTGTGTGTGTGTGTGTGCTTTAATCCACTTGGAGAAACGTCTAAGACGCTAAGCCTAGTGTGGCCGCAGTATAAATAACGCATCACTTGAGGTTAAACACCGCACCTGTCCCTCCAACGTAGTACAATGTGATCGGTGGAGTGGAAAACAAAATATGTAACATAGCAGGTTACGGAGGATGAGATGGGGGATGGGAGCAAGGTCATATGCTTACATGTTGAGTTCCAAAGAACGGTGTCATATAAACACACGGAGACATCTCGATAAAAAATTATACATATATTCAATCACATGTGTTTTTTGACATTTTAACTGTTGCCTTTTGTCTCATTGGAGCCAAAATATGCATGCATCAGAGCCAGAATTGATTCTCGATTATTCTTGGTTATCCAAGTATATTTATGTAAACAAAGAATTTGGAATGGTTGATTGGTCAATCGAGGTTATGATTCTATGCGTTCACTGTATGTGTGAATATATATACAGAGTGTGTATACTGTCGTTTGAGTTTTAGCGTGAATATGATGAGTGTTGGATGAAACAAACAAGTCGCGGCGCACCGACGCAGCCTGATGCCCTTTCGTGATCTTGGCGGAAATCCTGATCTGATCTGGGTCTGTTTGCAAATGAGCTTTAGCGCGGTGCCAGCAGCGGAAGGAGCTGTGGGTGCTTCGGGTTCGATGAAACCCGTTCCAGCTGTCCTCAATCCCTCGCACGCACACACACCTACCTCTCTACGTCACACCGAATTTAATGCTGCTATGCCAAGTCCAAACGATAGAATGGTGGCGTGTAAAAGAGTTATTCGGGTGTATTCTGTATCTGTATTGGCATTCACCAGCTTGCATCCACATGTTTCCATTCTTTTTGTTTCTGTACAACATCCTGTCACGTCACTGACTCTAAAAGCAAAAATAACAAATTTCATGGGTGTAATTGTTTTTTTTTTTTTTTTTTTTAACATTTTCAATGTGTTCTGTTACGTAGGAGAGAGAATTGGCTCAAGCAGAGTTGGATGGTGAGTCCCACAACTTTAAAATGTATTCATGGTTATTTTTCATTCATGGTTACTGGGAAGAATATCTCTTTATCTTCTCATAACTTGTGATTTCAATCAATGGTTTCAAAACAACTGTTGAAGCAGTTGCCTTTATTACACGACCAGCAAGAGCTATTTCTATTCTAAAAAAGTATTTTGGTCGCCAAAAATAGACGTTGGAACATCCTCATCCGTTTTTGGAACCCTTTCCGACAGAGATGGCGGAGGCCTTCAAGGAGTTTGACTACGACCAGGACGGCTACCTCAACTACAAGGACGTGGCCGAATGCATGAGGACCATGGGGTACATGCCCACTGAGATGGAGCTGCTGGAGATCGTCCAGCAGATCAAGATGAGGAGTGAGTCGTCGTTTCGTTTTGTTACAGGGTCTTGTAAGTCTTGGCAGGAACCTTGGTAAGGAGTTTACAGAGGAGGGCGGTTCTGTCTTGCTCAAGGGCAGTTTTTCAGGATACATCACTGTGAATGTATCCACGGTTATGGGAAGGTTCTCTCTAGCATTATTGTCCAAAGCGCTTAGTGTCTACTGTAATACTATAACTATTTCCGGGTTTCCGTTACGGACGGTATATCTTTTCGTAGTGGGGGGCCTGATGGACTTTGAGGACTTCGTCGAACTTATGGGACCAAGGATGATGGGAGAGACGGCTGACATGCTGGGGCTCAAGGAGCTGCAGTCAGCCTTCTTGCAGGTGAGCCGAACTAACGAGGAGGGTTTCGTGTAATGCACGAGTCACTCAATGCCAATATGAATTAATTAATCTACAGTTTAGTTAGGCGAGACCCCTTCTCGACTCAAGTCCTCTCCTCTCCTTTTTCTCAGTTCGACATCGATGGCGACGGGAAGATAAACCAAGACGAGATGAAAGAGGCCGTCAAGACTCTGCTTGGGGAGAAGCTGAAGAAGGGAGAGCTGGAGGAGATCCTGAAAGAGCTGGACATCAACGCCGATGGCAACATCGACTTTGAAGGTGAGAGGCAGCCGCACCGTGCATCGACACGCAAGGTGTAAAACCCAGAAGGGTGCAAATCTCCCAGCACCAGGGGATTCAGAAGGGGGATTTTCTTTCATCTGGTTAGGGTGCCATGAAGGCGGACATTCAGCAAATACATCTTCCTGCAACGAGAAAGAAAATATACCAGCTTTCCGCACCAATTGACTCTGCAGTAGCCGTTAGAAAAACCCTGGCGTATTTGAACTTTTTTTTCCCTCTTGTTTTGATTCCTTCTTCAGAGTTCGTAATGATGCTTTCCATTCACTAACCGCTGAGCGTTGGCGAGCGGCGCGGACAGAAGCTCCCTCATCAATGGCGGTTTACCGGTTGTACCAAGAGTAGGAGTTACTACAACGTAATGCGTGCCTAACTGTGGAAGAAATGTGCGAGCGACCGGTTTTCAGGAGTGGGGATGGAGCTGGAACATTACATAAGATACATGAAGATACAGTATATGAAATTGGTAGGCATACATTGTTGGACATAAATTGCTGCCCATGAGACCCAATATAACTTGTTTTTTTAATATAGATACAGGGACTCCTTGCTGTATGTGTAAATAACTTTAGTAAATATTTTGCTATTTTAATAAAGAAATCTAAGCTCTGTGAACTTGTTTGATATACTTCAAAAGGATATGGGACGCAGACATGATGCATTCAACCATTTACAATTTTGTGTTAAAAAAAGAAACCATGTCAAAGAACTGACCACAATCAACTTCTCAAGTTAACTTTATTCCTAAAACATGTCTCGCATTATCTCAAAGGTCTTGTTAAAGAAAAACAGAAATGATAATAAGTTAACTTCACGTCACTCCTCCTGTCACCCGCTAAAGGTAATGCAGCTTTGAGCTTTGTCAAGTCCATTATTCTCAGAATCGGAGAAACGCGTCCAAATCCGAGTCAGCAAAAAAGAAAATCACATTTCAGAAGATACCCCCGTATCATGCTTTCGCGCATCAACCCTTGGTAAAGCGAAAGTATGTCAGCGCGTTTGCCAATCACTGATCCAATTTTTAATTCTAAAATGTTAACGCTAACGGTAACTTAAAACTATATCATAATATCAAGCTATTATTGTCATATTATCATAATATCACATAACTCTACAAAAATGTAACGTACAGTGTTTTGTAAGCTGCGGAAAAGTCACTGTCAACCAAGAAACATGAACAATAAATTAAGAGAGACTCCGCACCCTACGGTAGCACAGTGTGAGTCAGGAGAAATCTCAGCATTTCAGGAGGAAAAATCAGTAGAGGTTGAGATGAGGTATTGGCATAATAAGGAGTAAGGAACTGGGCTTTAAAACATGCACAGCAAAAGTTTGCGGCCAACGATCAGCATTTCTCTCTTTTCACTATTTTTTTTTTTAACTTTGCTTTTTCGACGCAAATACATGGCAGCTTAGATGATTTCAGGGACAGAGCACAATTTAGCAATGCTTATTTATTTATAACAAATGACTGAAAACCTATTGTTTGTGTTTTTTAGGTTAGGTGCAAATGCGGCTCAAACAAGTTAGTTCAGTGTTTTTCAACCATTGTGACTGTAAATAATGGAAATTTGCTTTTGTGTTTCAAGATCAAAATTGCAAGGCAGCACAAATTCATCCAGTTCATCACTTCCAGCCAGGCTAGCAGCTCTATGTTCATCAGAACATGTTTCACTCCGATAGTGACAATTGTATGTAGTGATGAAAGGTTTGACTCCTTTTTTTGAGATTCGGTTCTTGACGAGTCTACTCAGTAAAACTAGTCGATTTTCCGACTCTTTGTTCACTTGTTTCAGTTGGATTAACGCGCAGTGAGCGAGGGAGGTCTTCCAGTGAACAACAGTTAATCATTTTCAGTTGGTGAATTGAAGATCCACTCCCTCGCCCACTCTTTTGTTGGAGTGGCTCCAAACTCCCAAGTAATTTAAAAGAGTTGTTCGCTACGAACAAATCATTTGCGAGTCTTGCATCACTATTAGTAGGCCATAATAATAAGAACAGTGATGCATGTTTCTGACCTTTTTAGTGGTTAACAGGATAGTAGTATGCCGTGGGATTATTTCATTCAAAATGGTGTGCCATGGCAGAAAAAAAGTTGGGAAACACTGACTTAGTTGACCATCATACCTTTGGTTAAATTCCAACAAACAACAATGGTATTATGCGACACGTTCTGATCAATTCACCTTCTGAAATAAACCCATACACACAGCTATGTGTGCAGGGGATACAACCCTCTCCCCCTATAAGCTATGAAATTATACCACTAACAACATGCATCACTCTTTACTACGGCGTGACCGGTGATCAGTTTGCAGCAGAGACTGTTCAATCAAAGCGGCAGAATATTCCAATTCTAGTTGCTTACCATGAAAAATGATCAGTCCATGAGATTGTTAGGTCGATAGGTCGTTTAAAAAAAAAACCGTAATCTTCAACATTCTAATGCTGTCCTGCTCAGGCAAAGTAGAAAGAGTCTTGTTTGCATGAGGGGTAGTTAAGGAAAAAGATGGCTTTTATTTCTGTGCTCATCTTTCTGCAGCTCTATTTCTAGCACACTTTCCTCTCTGTAGTCTCACTTTCAACGTGTGATCACACTTTTGTAAACCTCATGACCGTGGGGGAATCTTAGCCAGCATTTGTAAACAATAGCCTCGTTTTCTCTGACTTGGGCCTGAAAACTCTTCATATATACTTTGTTTTTCCATAGTTGTGTAGAATGAATGATGTGCCCTGTTGTCCTTAAAAGGGGGGGGGGGTCGCCCCGAGTACATAGTGGGTCAGGTCCTCAGAATTTGTTTCTAAATGGTCATCCAAGTGCGCTTGTTTTGAATGAAAGCCTTCATCAGGGGATTACCTTCACCTGCTTTTTCAGTGTATGTGTGTTTTGGGAGGTAAGCTCTTTTGTCGCCGTGTCAGCATAAAGTGGAAAATCACATGCAAGCACACGTATTGTATAACAATCACAAGGTATTTGTTGCATAGCCCGTAGCACAACAAGGAAGTCGCTAAACCATAACTCTTTCCGTCTTCCAATTCTGGTTTGCATTATTCCACGCATCTCATCGTTCCACATGTTGTTTCTCCTTTACCATTCACTTCCCGTCGTCAATCTGTATCATCATAAGCAGCACGTTGGTAGATCAGACCGTAAGCTTTGCTCTGTTTAGTCTTCCCATTCCGTCCACGGTTTCTTGTCGGACATACGATGGACAGCTGGGTTTCACTCCTCCTCCTCGCAAATGTTGTTACTCCACCTACAGCTCATTCGTCAGCTCGTCGGCAAACTCGGCCATGATGTCATGCACCCAGATGTCCTTCTCCTCCTGCGAGGTGTCCACCAGGAAGACGGTCAGCTTCCTGTCCCAGGGATGCGTGGCTTCCTGGACGGCCTCCAGCTGGGCCACCAGGGGTTTCTTCTCCACGTGGTTCCGGAAGACGATGGAGGCCTCTTCTGACCACTGCCTCGGCTTCATTCCTGTTGGGGAACGAGAGAAGAAGAATGGAACAGCTGTAGCCATCACTGCTGCATATATTAAAAATGATGCCATGAAATGTGTTGTAATGCGAATTCTAAGCTGCCACTGTAAGTTAAGAAACCCCTCTGTCCTGTTGCTCCCATTTTCAAGTCAATAAGTCAGTCAATTCCCTGACTGCGAATTATTGGTATTGAGGAATTTAAATCACTAAAGTCATCGGTCTGAAAGTTTAAATTTGCTGTAAAGAAATAACGCTGCAAAAACCTAGGTTTTGACTTCAAGGTTGGATGAAGTGTTGCTGAGTGTTTTGGTGACAGCGATCAGCAAGCACCTCGCTTGAACCTTGAGGCTGCTACAAACTTCCCTTTCCTTTTGGTTCTGATCTGGCTATGGCTTAAAGTTACAGGACTTTGTAGGCTACTTGTTTTGTTTTTCGACCACTGTGAGAGCTCGCCAGGTGTGCCGTGAAGTTTTTTACAAATTGCACTTAAAAAATAAATAATGAAAATAAGCCTTTGTGTTGCAAGATCAAAATTGCAAGGCTGTAATAATTTGTTTAATTCATCAGTTCCAGCCAGAATAGCAGCTCTCTGTTCATCAGAACAGGTTTCACTCTGAAACTGAGGTTTTGGGGAGCAAGGGAGGACTTCTGTTGAACAAGAGTAAGAAGAGTTGGTTTGACTCTGAGTTGTGAATGGAATTCTCACAGGAAATCATTTAATTCTGTCAAAACTATTTATTTTGGAGGAATCCAAAGAGTTACATTCAATGTGAATTGTGCCAAATGCCTTGTCCTTTGTTTTGTCTTGGACTTTCATTTAGTCTTCGGAAATTATTTCTACTCCTTTGCCACAGTGACTCCCTCCTCCCGAGTCATTCAGAAGATTTGTTTGCTACAAACGAATTGTTCGCGAAACTTGCATCACTATTAGTAGGCCATAATAATAATAAGCACAGTTTCTAACATGTTTAGAGGTTAACAGGATAGTGGTGTGCCATGGGATTATTTCATTGTAAAAGAAGTGTGCTGTGGCAGAAAAAAGGTTGGTAAACACTGGTCTAACTTATTGCACCCTCTATACTCACCAGCCAGCTGAGCGGTGATCCCTTGGAAAGGCAGCTGTCTGAACTCCTTGATGAGAGGTCGGAGCTGGGTACAGCTGACCAGCTCGTGCTTTCCGTAGTCCAGCTCATAGACCGAGACCAGGCCGTTGCTCAGAACTCCCTTCACCAACACACGGTGCCAGCTGGGAGATGAGGAAGATGGGGGGGCAGCAGTAGAGAAATTAGGAGACAATTTGGAAATATATTGCCCTTTTTTGCCCAAATAACAAGAAATATTTTAAAAGAGGACAGAAGTTAAATTTTGTGACGGCCCTGGCCAATTTGGGACATGAGAAAAATCTGAAAATATTGCACTGGAAGTTTATACACACAAACACAGAGGTAGTACCCGAAATACTAGATTCTGAGCCCTTCAATGAAATTCATTTTTTTGCTAGCTTGACACATTTTCAGTTGAAATATATTACTGTTATAACACAAGATGGCATCGCTGTACAGTGATTTAAAGGTTCATATGATAATTAAGTAGCGGATCTGAGGCTGGATCTTTCAAAATGTTTACATTGTATTTGGATTCACTGTCAATTGAATGCACCTTTTATTGTCAAGGATGAATGGTCCGTTTCAAGCTCTGGGTAAGCTCCGTACTGTGTGGAGTCATTTTATCCTATTTAACTCTTAGATCGGATTTGATCTTCGCGGTATTATTTTGTCTTTTTACCTTCTTTCTCAGCTCTGCTGGTTTTTACGCCTTTCTTTCACTGTTTTTTTTTTGTTTTTATTTAATTTGGATTGCGCCCTACACTCTAGCTAGCAGACCACTGACACTTCAGGAAATCGCTGTCACTCGAGCTCCATAGCGTGTGGAGTTATTTAATTTCTAACTTTTATTTGTTATTCTTAATTTTTTAATTATTTATTTAAAATCTTTATTTATTTCTAACAGGTGCCGCTAGCCACCTCGCTGGACCCGAAACCGGGGAAGTCGCTTTTTTTTTCTTTTAACTAATGCTTATTCTTTTAATGTTTTTATTTTCTCTTTCATTGTTTTTGCTGTTTTTAAACTGTAAAGCACTTTGAGTTACATTTGTATGAAAATGTACTTTATAAATAAAAGCTACTATTATTAATTAATTATTATTATTATTATTTCTGGTCTGTTTTTGAGACACAATCATCAAATTATTATCCCACAAATGTAACATCTTTAAATTCCACAAATCACAATTGCAAGACTAATTTTATTCAACAGCTTATCTATCTGGATACTTCGGACACCCACGTGATAGATTATGAAGCTGACAACTGCACCAACCGCTCTACTCACTTGTTCTCCACCTTGGCAGCGTAGATCTGGTTCTTCTCAATGTTGAGTGCTTTCTCCTCAGTCTTGTTGTAGTATAAGATCATCTCTCCCATCAGCACCACCAGCTTGTACATGTCCCTCCAGGGCTGCAGCACGAAGTGGCCTGGATGGCACGCCACCGATACATACATGTCCATGTTGCTGCCTGAGACACAGATGCATGTAGATTAACAAATGGTCAGATGGTCAAATTAGATGCTTCCCTCACTCTTAGTGATTTAAAGGCTGGGTTCAATTTTCTGAGCCTCAGATAGACATTGGTCCCATCGTTTTGAATTAAAACAATAAACTTGTTAAAATAGAAAAAATCCGCATTCACGCATTCAGGTTTACACCCTTTGATGTAATGTATTGAATTATTGCCAGAGCTTGTATCCTATATCTATGGTAATTTATCTAAACTTAAACACTCTCCCTGTAGTGAAATCATGGGAAATTTTAAGGTTTTTTGTAGGTAGATTGGAAACCTTTTTGTCTTAAAAAAAAAAAAACTTGCTCATCCATTCTTCCATTATACGTTTGCATAAACAACATATCTCACCCCAGAAGGTAAATTTAGGGTCAAACTATCAGATTTCTCTGAGATTAGTACTTTTATGTACATGTTTGGGTATTGTAAACTTGTAATGTGGGAAAAGACAAAAGACAGTAGCTTTTTGACAAATCAAGCCAGCTCTATCTATCACGGTCTTTGTTAATTACTGTTGACTGTGTCCTGTACAATTCTACTTCACTAATTTTAAGCAAACTCCTAATCCGATCAGAATAGATTTTCTTAACCTCTTCATTACAGTGTCTGCACTTTGATCATCAACACAACTGTTGTCCTCCTTACCCACAGGGGGGAGCTCGAGTAGAGGGGGCAACTGAGGAGAGGATGAGGGGGGTGAGGGAGTCCCCGGTGGGGTAGTGGAGGTGGGGCTTCCTCCACCTCCTCTAGTGCCCAGCCCTGAAAGAGCCCTCCTGATATGAGGCTTGGCGGGGGCAGAGGTCAGCATCGGATTGCCATTAGCAGCATCACTGGCACTGGTCTTGGAGGCTGGAGTTGATGTGGGGATCTTGGCTGTGCTGTGAAATAAAATTTATCATATCAACTGGAGATGTGATTTTTATATAGCACTGGTATCACATTAAAGGCCACGAAGGTCAAATCAAGTTTATTTATATAGCCCTTAATCACAATACAGTCTCAAAGGTAAGAAAGATAAAAGTCCTCCCACTGTCTCTCTGTCCTAGCTTCCAAAAACCCTCCTCGGCTGCCAGAGAGCTAAATACTATGACTGTTACTGAGGTTCTGACATATCCAACATATTTATTTATGTTTATGTTACGGATGTGGGCATTTTCTGAATACAAAAAAAGACAAAATGATGCAATTTTTATGAGTAGCTTTAAAGTGGTAATCCATACGATTATTGTGTCCTTAAATCCTATGTTTTATACTTTTTTTGTTTTAGTTGGCACTATAAGAAACAGCCATTCAATGTATTTGCATTATGCATGTGCTCCTCTATATGCGATTTCCATTGCTGGTGGCTAGGTCTGCCTTTCCCGGAAACAATGCAACACCCTCAGATGAAAAAATATCCCCACCATCTCAAGTCAAAATAAAATAAATCAATCGATCAGAATTTTATGCATTCCACTTTAAAATGTACAAATGATGTGCGCTGATTTCAAAGTTCACTAAAGAGGTCAAATGATCAAAGAGCAATATAAACACTGAATCCTAGTAAATGAATAACAAGGCCAATTCAGCAATCAAAGGACCACATACAGTAAAGGTTTGAACAAAGTGATAGCGAAGGTGAACAAAGATAAATATAAATGCATCAATAAAAAAAAGAAACCTGCGGCTGGTCAGGAAGACGTCTGGTTGCTGCTTGAAAAGGTCGGACTGGGCCATCAGGTGGTTGAGGCTGCGGGCCGGGTCGTGGAAATTCTTGTCGGTGAAGAGGTGGACATGGATGCAGCTCTTGGTCTCGTCCAACTTGGCAACCTTGGTGAGGCAGAAAGAGGAAGATAAAATGGAAGTAAAGAGAAAATTAAATCAAAGACTGCAAGTATGTCAGTAGAATGAAGGCGGAATCAACCAACTGTATTTTAAATTGATCAATTTCAAATGTTGATTAGAGCCCGACTGATGTCAGATTTTTGAGTCCTATGCCCATCTCGATTTTAGAGACTCCTACTGTAGCCCACCAATTACCGATGTTTTGATTGATATTTTGTCAAAAAGTGCAAAAAATTCTAATCTATTTGAAAAACATATTTTATTAAGGTTTCTACATTTGAGAACATTTAACTTATAAGCAAACAAATGAATACAAATAAACACACAAATAACTTTTTGATAGATTAAAAAATGTCAAAGATTTAACATTTTTATTTTTTATATATACATCATCACTTAGTTTTCTGAGTTTCCGATGAACGCAGCATCACTTCATGCTTGGAGAGCCGCGTCAGTGTAAACAAACATGGATTTATAATGCCTAGTCAGACTTCTGTGCTTATTTTGGTGTGTAACTTAAAAGTAGTGTAAAACAGGTACAGGATAAATAATCTATGTTTTTTTTTGTTTATTATACTAAAAATCGGGACACATCGGCTGCATTACTGCAGATGCCGATGTGGCCAAAAAAGTTAAATAATGGCCGATATATCGGTCTGGCTCTAGTATGGATGCATTTCTAACAGATTTAATTCACTCCGAAACAAAATAAAATGTCTGCGTCCAGCTTGTGAGTGAGCCAGCTGCCCTGTACCTTCATGCTACAGTCGCTGGAGTTGAGCACTCGCTCTCGGAGCCACTGGACGGTGTCAGGGGTCCAGGAGCCCACACAGACCGCCAGGTCTGCCAGACAGCACTTCACAGCCTAAATGCAGGTTGTTCGAGGTCAGAGGACTGTAGAACAGGATGTTTGCTTACACGTTGGGAAAAAAAAAAAAAAAAAAACACAAGCAAACAGACCTGTGGGGGGATGGCCATGAGATCTCTGAGGAATTGTGGAGGGATCTCTCTCAACTCAAACACCTCCACGGAAGCCTGGACACCCAGGTCAATGAACAGGATGTCCAGCACTCTGCTGCCATGCAGGTTGGTAATCTGCAGGTTAGAACCAGAGATTAGAACCAGAATTGTGTTTAAAAGTTGTTTAATGTTCTGTACAGTGTAGACTATTCACTTCCCATAGCTTCTAGATAAAGCACAAAAACTTCCCTTCTTCAAATTTCCTTGTTTTTAGAGGAGACATCAAATAACTGTCACTTGTTGCCTTTCTCTCCTTTCCCCTATAAACTATTTCCCTATGTGGCTATGTCACTCTCACCTCGACCCGGGACCATTTTCCTTTGTAGCGGGCCAGACAGCGCTTTCCACAGAAAGGCCTGGAGACCAGGAACTCTGACGTAACCTGCGAAAGAAAGTCGATGTAATCGGCATAAGAAATATCACATTCTTTCTTGTCTGGTTGCATGGCATAAAATGTCTGTCTGGCTTGACAAGCAGAGTCAGAGATAGAACTCTAAATATTGAGATCACTAGGACAACAAAATGAAACCTTTCATTGACATCACAGCATAAGAATAGTTTATCAACTTGTTACTGCCAAATTTGTGTGACGATTGTAAACATCTTGTCCTTCACTTCAGGGAGTACATTGCTTAGTAGTACATGCCACACCTGCATAAATGGTTTTGAATTTTATTATGCAAAGCAAATGTAAAACGGTACACCGCCTAGGATTTATTTAACCAGTGGAATGACCAAGCGGTGAAGCATACTAGCTTTAAAGGACAGCAGCCCGACAACTGGCCAAGCAGCATGAATACTGAAGATCTGCTCGGAGATTAAGTGGCTTGGCTGTGTCTTAACTACTGATTATAGTACTAATCTCAATCTGTGCACAACTCCCACTGGGGGAGTGTGAATGCGGCATGCACACATCCACAAATGGCCATTTTGAACCAAATGCGTTGCTCCTAGAATGCTCTCTTCTAAACTATCTAAATGGATCTTAGGGCACATTTAATACATTTTCCAGGAATTCTGGCTCAGATTACGATTGAGCAGTATTGATTCTTTAACTCGACTAGGTTGCAAATGGTCTTTTTAAGTGGCCTACAACTTGGCCATGGTGTTAACCTGCGACTGGAGGTAGGCCTCTGTCTTCTCCAGGATCTCCAGCAGCTTGGCGAGGCCTCTGGAGGGCAGCTGGCAGTAGACGGTCCCGTCCGAACAGACACTGCTGACGGTCACGTTCATGTAGGCACTGTTCACCTGAAGAATGCCACAGAGGAAGGAGTGTCACGGCTATATCCCAGACCTCTCTCGTGTCTTTGTCTCTCTCCCTCTTCTCTCCCCCTCTCTTTAGTTCCTCAACTGGCCATCGGACGTTTCTCAGTGTTCACCCCAGCTGTTCCCCATGATCCAATAATCCCTCATGGTTATATACCCCGCCCTAAGGTAGTCCTGCTGTTTGTTTGTTGAGTTTGTCCTCATGCCAAGCTGCAGTTCTGTTATTTGCTGTCTCAATTTAGATTCCACTTTTGATTCATTTACTTTACTTCTTTCAAACTCCAACCTGCATTTGGGTCCACCATTAGATACTTCAGCTTCAGAGGTCAGATTGCTCAGAAGTGAGTGGGTACTTTTGTGTGTTTGTCTCTGGTACCTGTAAAGGACTGGCTAGCGTCTTGTCCTGTAGGGCTTTCATGCAGGCAGCGTTGATGTTGACGTCATCGTCCTGTGACGTGTCGTACAGCACAACCAGCGGGGTTTGGCCTCTCTCCAAGATTTCCGCCAGTAGAATCCTTCCACTGGCCATGGCCTCAAATGTCTTGAGAACGGCAGACTCCTGACAAAAAGGCTCCAGGCCTGAAAACATGGAGATAGAAGGCAAAACACAATTATTTTTTCTCCAACATCAAGGATGAAAAATACATACACAAACATATGTGTTAAACATACAGTATATATTGAAACATATACATTGATACACAAATGTAGTTCACGCAGTGCATGAGTAAGTTATGCTGGCAACTTGCATCATTAAATGCTCAACTGCTTAAAAAGTATTAAAACCATGAAGCAATCCAAAATATGACTTGAAACCAAAGCTTAATTCAATTTTAGCAAATTGCAACATCCAGATACATGCATGTCTTTTGTGGAGCTAGATTTTTGTTTTTAAACCTCAGGAGACAATTCTGTATCTGAATCCAAGCGTTACAGGTAAGCAATGGTATATTTATATATCGGTCAAAATTTGCCAACCTATGCTTCATACTGTACCACCTACCTGCCAGTTTACATTTGGTCGCCTGGAAAGGCAGCTTGAAAAACTTCTCATGAAGCTCAAACACTTTGGCTTTGCTGATGTCCTCAGAGAATCCATGATCCACATAGTACACCTACGGAGGGAATGACAAACAACTCCACGTCATGATCTTAAAAGAGTCTGAAACTGTCACTGCAGGGAGTAATGTGACGGAAGATGGAGGACAGAGGTGTTTTGCCTTGACCCAATAAAAAAATGTCCCCAAAAATCTCTCTTCTCTTAGGCCAGGTTACGTTTTAAAGAAATTAGATTTGAGCTAGTTTGTGATTACATCATCATCATTTTCAATAAAATATCATTTTGCCTTTAGTATCTCATAAAATAAAATTTGACCTGCACAACTGTGACCTTCGACGTCTCACCTTGAGCTTGTCGGCCATGACCTCGACGATCTGCGCCCTCAGTATCTCCTCTTCCTCCTCTGCCCTCACGGCGGCCAGTTGTCCCGACGTGGGAGAGGACAGCGGCGTCGGACAGCTGCTGCCGCCCTGACTGTAAAACTCCCTCATCTCGTCCTCCATAGACTCCTGAGCCCGGGAGTAACCCTCGCCGATGTATCTGAGGGTGGAAAGAGAAACACAGACCAAAGAGTAACTAGCTGTGACTGTACATTCCCAGTCACACTAAGGGAGACAATTCCAACAGAGACACACATATTTACACACACATCTTCTCTGCCCCACCCCACCTGAGTATGACTCCATTGGTGTTTGTGGCCTCCACCACCAGCACAGAGGGGTACTCCTCCCTGGGGATGTGCAGAGGAGGCACGGCCTGGTTGCTCAGCCTCCTCCCCGCCTCCCGCCTGGCCCTCAGCTCCTCCTCGCTGGCCGCGGAGCCCCGTCTGTTGCAGTTCTCGTCCTCCCCGCCCTCGCCGCCGCCTCCCACGCTGCTCCTCCTGTACAGGATGGCCCTCTTGGGGTTGTCAGGCATGGGATGGTCGATGGTGCAGAAGTCGGAGAGGAGCTGGAGATTTTCCAGGACGTGTCCGGGCAGTTTGGTCTTGGTGAGCATAACAACAGTGTCACTACGTACATCCCAAAACTGTGACCAAGACGCAAAGCCCACTGCAAAATATATTGATAATGACCAGCTGGGTGCTTCTCCAATAGCTCTGCAACAGACTTTAGGATCATCTCTGTGTGCTTCAATCACAACCAAATACATCATTTGATGTTGAGGGTTTGTGTGTTTTCTCCACTTTAGGAGAACCAATTTAGGAGAACAATTTAGGAAAATATCTAGGATTTCTTGCCAAAAAAAACAACCATTTGACAAATAAGTGGCACATCTACTAAAATGCTAAGCTAGGTGTAGCAGGTGTAGTTTTATTACCTATGGTCATTTATGAAGCAGGAATCGATAAGGGAATCAAGAAAGAATTAGATTGATAAGAAAAATAAAAAATGTCATCAGAAACAATAATATAGTAATGATAAACAGCTCTACTATTGATAATCAACGTCACTTATAAAACTACCCAGGTAGTTAAAACATGGCAGATGAGTTAATAAAAGACACTGACTTTGTACGTGTCCTGGAAGAGCTTGGGCAGCGCGTGGGCCCACAACCCGTTGGAGTACTTCACCAGCAGCTCTTCCAGCTTCTGCCTCAGGTCCG
>OMKR01044443.1:0-15411 GCA_900302355.1 Cyttopsis rosea | reverse complement strand
CCGCTCGGGCCCTTTTTTACGCCGCGCTGCGTTAACGTATATGTGATTAAACCAGACACTGATCTGGCAAAAAAGGAGACGGAGCAACTTGAAGTACTTTGCTTGAGGTTTTGTGGAAACCTCAGCGGCGTAATTCAAAATAATATTTCCCAGGACAAGTCAATTATTTGGCCAAGTACGTTTTCATATATGAGGAAATTTGTCATGGTAAAAATTGCTGCATTGGTTCTACAGACAATTAGCATAAAATCCTTAAAAAAACTGTGTGGAAAAATGAAAAATGAAACAAAAATCGCCAAAGGGTACGAAAAATAACAGAATAAATTGTCAAATGTAGAAGAAATGATTCTATGCACAGTATAAATGAAGGTTAAAGTGGCCGCTGAGGATATAAAATCTAAATATGAATGATATACTGTCCAGGATGAATTAATATGTATACTCTAATACGGGCATTTTTATATTGATAACAATGGATACAAATGGATATAATGATTTCTGTGATTAAAGTATGAAGTATTTAGTATTATTATAATATTACAAGAGTGACTTGCAAACGACTTTTTCGTTGCGAACAAATCTTGTAAACGACTCAGCAGTCTGGAGTCACTCCGGCAAAAGAGAAGTTTGTTTCGTTCGACCGGGTCACTGCAGCCAGACGCTGACGCTGAACACAGACTCGACTCCGGAGCAGGAGAGATTCACCGAGGATGCAATTAATGCGGAAAACTGAAAAGAGCCGAGCTCTTGCCGGCTTCGCATTCCACCAAAACAAAACCATTTTGCCGGAATTAAACGATTCCTGCGAGAATCCCATTGTCAGCTCTGAGCTGCGCCCACTCTTCTGACTCTCGTTCCGCCGACTTCGACCAATCAGACGAAAGAAGGACGAGTCGGACAAATTGAACAAATCGATTTCGCCGAGTCACTCGTTAAGAGCCAAATCTCCAAAACGAGCCGAACCTTTCATGGCTAATCGCCTCGTATTGTGTCCCGGTGTGTATTTATGCAGATGTCCACGCGCAATTACACGCTTGCTTGTGTGCATGCGTTTGCTAGCGCATATGGAAGACATTTGCCAACACATATGATACCTATTGTTTATGGTTCAGTGCAAACAAAAAAGAAAACCCATCCAATGTTCTAGCACAAATCTCTAGAAGTCAAACTTTGAAATTAAAATGACCTGCACTTCAGCGCTTCCTCGGCCTCCTCCGTGTACTATCCGGTACAGAACACATGGCCGCCGAGCAGCCACCAGGCGTCAGGGGAGGAGAAGCTGGTGCAGCTTTCCTCCAGATGAACCATTATCCAGTATTTATGGTGTCGGCCTGGACTTCACAGTCCAGACGGGCGGTGACAAATCACTCACACAACAACCCCTCCTCTTCTCCCTCCTCTTCTTCCTCCTCTTCCTCCTCTCCTCCCTCTCTCTCCGTTTCCCAGTTGACCAGAGGAGGAGGCGGCCATTACAGGGAGTCAAACCACTTCACCCCAAGGAGCGAACACCAGCAACATATATACTGTACACGTATATATATATATATATATATATATATAACTCAATAAATATAGCTTACTCAATGCTCCCGAGTCTCAAACATATTGGATGAGCCGTGATACTTATGTACTAGAGAACAAAGTACCACTACTCTCTGTCAGAGTGGTAGAGGGGTAGAACCCTCTTCCTTCCACCCACTTCCTTCCTCCATCCTCCCTCCATCCACCCCTTCGGCCCACCCTGCCGCCTGCCCTGGATCTGGACCAGACCCACCTGCTTCCACTCAGGCGCAGCCCGGCTTTTGAAGTCAACATGTGGGGGTCCGTGTCTCCGCCGCCCGCGGGCCCAGCATCCCCTAATTTCCCACTGTATACACAGATTATCTGTGCCTGGGTAATGAAAACAAAGGGATCATCTAAATGGTAGCGAACGCCCCTAATGGCCCTGGCCAATTGGTGGCGGGGGACGGTGGGAGGGGGTCTGATGGATCTGGTATGGCCGCAGTTAAGATCTGGGTTGCAGTTATCCGTCATAGGGATTATGGAGGTCTGCAGGGGTTGTTTCCAAGACAGGGGGAGTTATTGGACTGGGAGACGTACCTAGTTTTGATATATATCAGCCGTTTCTGCTGGATTTTGGAATGCCTGGCTCTACTTATACTTTATAAGTGAATTGAATGGAATTGTGAAGCCTTTCCAACTTTTTGAGTGGCTGGGATATTTCTTGCAATCAGTCAAGATTTCCTCGGTCAGGGCTTTTCAGGGGATGGAGTTATATTCCGCCTGGCAGGGCCGTTGACATTGTTTATCTTGACTTGCAAGTCACAGTATTATTGCAAATGTAAGACATTTGGACTTTGATAGTTTAAAAAATTTGAGCCGGTTATTTGGCAAGCCCGGTTTCAGGTTGCATGATTCAATTTCCAACCACCGATTTGGCATGTTTGGATCAAGGCTTGTTTCAAGTCTGTAGCCATTCTCAGATACATCTCTCAGCGCTGCGCAGACACACTTAAACCCAATCCAATCCCGCCACACTTAACTTCACTAACAACCCCCCCAAAACGTCAGCCTCAAAAGAACAGAAAAGACAACCACAAAGCAGTTTCCGGGTGCAATTAATGAGTTTTGGTAAGAGGCAGCATCTGTTATGAGCCTGGTGTGAACATGGACTGACAGGTATGGCCGTTTGTTTGAAACAAGCTGCTTCACACAGATGCTGCTGACAGATGACGGTTTGCGTTGCATCGTCGAACCCGTCAAGTAGAAAGGGAGAAGCTCCGGCGTTTGCTGCTGATAGAGCCACAGGAAGGCTCTGTGGAATTCAGCCTTCAGTCTTGGGAGTCTCGGGAAGTCATGGAGCCAGAGAAAGCCACCTGCAGGAGGCCCGAGAGCCAAAGTAAGAACCCCCTTCTCACCATACATTCATCGAAATCAGACCATTCGAGTGGTGCAGGGCCCACCACGGTGGCTAATTACCATGGTGGCCTATTCTGTGTGGAGTTTGCATGTTCTCCCCATGTTGACGTGGGTTTCCTCCGGGTGCGCCGGTTTCCTCCAACCCTGAAGACATGCATGTCAGAGTTAGACATTCCCGCCAATGCCTCATAGCAAGGCATCGGTCAAGGGGTCTGGAGTTGGTTCCCGTGCAGTCCACTGCTCCAAGATACATAGGATATTAGGATGGTTCAAATGCAGAGAACTAAATTCCCCACGGGCATTAATAAAGTATATAACATAAAATAAATAAGGTAGCGTGCGAGGTCGCCTTCCTTGACCGTTAACCACCACCCGAACTCCTCTAACCATCTCCAGAAATTAGAACCAGCGAGGTCCGTGGTTCCGATTCCCGAGAGGGATTCGCGTTCGTCAGCCGCTCACGTTCCAAAGATGACAGATCAGGAAGCGACGGGACACGCAGCTGCAGCTCCACCACAAGCCTCCCTCCGCCCATCCGTAATGGGAAAATGTCCTGATTTACATCTGGCAACTGACGGGAATCACAATGCAACGGGCATTCCTGAGCTCAATGCACGGGCTGTTCTCTCCGTGATCGACTGCAGATGATGTCAGAAGAAGAAGAAGGATCACCACAGGCCCACGACAAATTGCCGTCTTCGATTTTATTGGTGTTTGACCTTGAGACTGCCGTGGGATCGGCCTTTTTTATATATATACATAACGACAGCGCATAGATTATGAGCCAATGTGTTTCCAATAGAGCCCGGATCCGTCCGTCTGTGCTAGTCTCTTTTACGAGTGTTTTGAAGTGGTTCTTCAGTGAGGGTCCTAAGCGAGAGGGACAGGGATCGCCTTTCCAAAAGGGTTTCGTTTGGGGCGAACCAGGGCATCCTTAAAATCATTTACAATATCTTCTGCGGTGTTCAGCAGTAGAACCTAAGCCAGGCTGGCAGTCGGGGCTTAAAGCTATCAAACTGGGTAATAGTCCTGAACGGGAAATGTCTCAGAAGAAGTGATATATACAGTAAAAGGAAACACCATGACACTCTGCAAAACCAGGGTCGCAGTATCTTCCTTGACAAAGGGGTTACCAAAATAGACACCCCGGGCCCTTAATGGGAGGCCATTAAAACCGCCAAGCTCCAATTCCAGCTAAAGCCTTCATAAAAAACAATGAAGCTTGTCCTACGTTGGAGACGTGATTGATGTTTCAAAATCTGCTCGTGTGAATGTCCCGTGCACACATGGTCCTTTGTCTGAAGCTGTTTTGGAAACGGGCCTCGTGTTCCACCCCTAAAATTAAAATGATTTCTATCGCATGTTGCAGCGCATGTGTGTTCAGAGCAATATGTGGCTCCATGTCGTTTATGGGCCTTGGATTTAGGGCCAATTACAGTGAGAAATTACCTGAATGCATGAAAGTGCATAATAAAATGTGAGTATATATATATAAATATATATATACTCACACACAAAGTAGATATTTCTTACATGATTTGCGATCTCTGCCAAAGTGCAAACAATGCACTTTGTATATTCTCTATATTTTTATAAATATATTTGGCTATTTAGGTTCTTAATCTTTGGCTATTTTATATTTGGCAGTTTTTATTATTTATTTTATTTCAGACTTATGTTTTTCCGTTTTCTTTTTTTAATGGTAATTGTCTCGGTCGTATCCCACAGCTGAAATAAACTAAGTGTGGACACAGGGGTCCCGTACAGTGGTGCATTCTGGGTATTTTGCTGTGTCATTCCAGGTGATCTGCAGCCGTTCACTTTTCCAAACAATATGGATTTACACCTCATTTACACCTCCTTCTTCCTCCATCGTCCTCGGCCGTCTTCTCTCTGTCCCTCCATCCTCCGTCGCTCCAGCCATCTCTCCATCTCTCTGTCAGGACCAAACATGCGGTCGCCATTTAACCAAACGATCAATAGAGTTTAAGTACGAGAACGTGTCTAGTGGCAGCGAGCGCGGAGGGGATAAGCATGAGGTCGAGACCCCGGCGAGTCCCGCTGAGAACACACACACACACACACACACACACACACCGTGAAAACCACCAAATCAATGGCAGACCGCACAATCCTTTAAGATCTTTGCCAAACAAAAGCTCAAGAAAAAACAGATTGTATTGAATTATGCCGTGGCCACAAGTCTGAAGCAAAACAATGGACTTTATAAGATGAGGATAGTGATTAACAAAAAGTTACCCAAGATATCTTGAGATGAATGATCAAATATATATATATGGCATAATTTCTTCATACATTGTGCATAATGATAATGAGAGAATGAAATATAGACGAACAAAATGAAAATGGTGATGAGAACTTTAACTGAACAATATTCCAATTACTGTAAATAAATTACGCTGGATGCCCAATCCTCAATATCAGAGGAATTCTAAATATCAGAGGAATCCTAAATACTAGAGGGCGTCCACGCTGGACCGGACTGACGCTCCAAACCATTTTCCAATATTCCTCCACTCCTCTACTTTCCATTTGATGGATGAAAACCTCATCCACACCTCGGCCCGCGTCGGCGTACACATGGGTCCGCCATTTCCCTAATCCAGCTCATATCAAAAAGAGGCACAATTTATTATCCTTACCCCCCCCTCCCACACACACACACACACGCATTAATTTATTTTATTTCTCTTTCTCCCGGGCTGAAACACAGAAACAGCCTGGATAGGGTTTCCAGGAAATTGAAAAGGTGCGAGAGCGCTGAGATTTACTCCGGATTTACAAGCTGATGAGGAAAGCATGTGTGTGTTTAACACGCTAGCGTAGCTCCAGGGGTGGAATGGCCGGACGCGAGGCGATGATGGACGGAGTGGAAACTGCAGAAAGATGAGGATGGGGATGAGGGTTTTGTTGTGTTAAAACCCGTGTTTAAACTATCTGTGTTAGCGAAAGCCGTCACGGAGCAGCAGATGCGTCTCTACGCATCAGGTTCAGATCGTCAGGTGTCCGTCCTGAGCCTCTCGGGTTCCTCCGGAGCCGCTCTGTCAGACGGCAAAACAAAAGACTTGAAGACTTGAACATTACTTCACTGGGTCCCCACAACGCTGGAATATAAACCTAACTGACGAGCTGCAAAACACTGCGACTGTCAGCAGTCCTTCACGAGCAAACTAAAAACATTCCCCTCCTCTTCCCTGTATTCGTACTGTGTGTGTGAAAGAAAGCATGTGTTATTGTGCATACATGCATTCTGATTGTGTGTGTGCATGTGTGATGTGTGTCTGTGTGTGAGCGCAGCAGCCCCGGCTCTCAAGACAAAAAGAGAAATAGTTCCTGTCATAGGCAATCAATGTATATACACGGAGCATTGGCGCCAGAGAGACTAGGGAGACTGTGGAGACTGTAGGGACTACGAAGACGGTGAAGACCGCAAAGACTGAATACTGTAAGGACTGTAAAGACTGTAAGACTGTAAAGACTGTAAGACTGTAAAGACTATCAAGACTGTAAAGACTATCAAGACTGTAAAGACTGTAAGGACTATGAAGATGATGAAGACTGCAAGGCTGTAAAGAGTGAAAAGAGTGTAAAGACTGAAGACTGTAAGGACTGTAAGGACTGTAAGGACTGTAAAGACTGTAAAGACTATCAAGACTGTAAGGACTATGACGACTGGAAGGACTATGAAGATGATGAAGACTTCAAGGCTGTAAAGAGTGAAAAGAGTGTAAAGAGTGTAAAGAGTGAAGACTGTAAGGACTGTAAGGACTGAAAAGACTGTAAAGACTGTAAAGACTGTAAAGACTGTAAAGACTGTAAGACTGTAAAGACTTAAGGACTATGAAGACGGTGAAGACTGAAAAAGACTATCAAGACTGTAAAGACTGTAAAGACTATCAAGACTGTAAAATCTGTAAAGGCGTTAAAGGCATAAAATAAGTTAGACTGTAAATACTATAGAATGTAGACTATATAGACTGTAAATTCTATAAAGACGGTAAGGACTGCAAAGCCTGTAAAGACTGCTAAGACTGTAAAGTCTGGAGTGGGAGGGTGAAAGCATCTGCATCACGACTGTACTGATCCAGAGATGTGAACCAGAATCTTGTGTACATCTTGTAAAATTACATCCTGACTGTTCTAGTTTTGAGGGGCCAACATATGGGGGGGGGGGCAGCGCCTGAGGACCCACCATTTCCTCATTCCACTCCAATTGTAGACCTACTGCAGAGGATCCCACTCCCACTGACCCCCAAGACGTGCAAATCATTGTAATCTCTTTGAGAACTAAAACATTAACTCAAGCAGAGCTGCTGCCATATTGTTTCAGGCCGGGTCTTCTGGGAAATTTAGAGAGAGCGGGAAAATAAATTAATGCGAACCCCAGAGAACGTGTGCGTACGCTGATGATGTGTTTATATGTGTGTGCGCGATTACGCTCGTAATAGGGGACGGGTTGAATGAATATATGAATAATAGCGTACATCATGTAGGTGTATGGCCGTTGTCTGGAGGTGTGTGTGTGTGTGTGTGTGTGTGTTGTTGTCCCTCTCCCGGCAGCAGGAGGGCTCCTAAGCAGCGTCTCCCCCGCTGTGACTCACCCCCCGGCTCTTCTCTCAAATGTAATTACCACTTTGTAATTATCAACTAATTACACTTTATGGAGAACCAAGCCGCTGCCAATAATTTCTATTATCCTTTGATAGGGAAAGGAAAGAGAAAAAAAACGAAAACGTGAGATGTGGGAAGCGGCAATTACAATAGACGCATGGATGTACCTCGTGTCATGCGATGTTTAAACCAATACGAGAGGCGGGCCGTACGTATTCAAACATCCTCATTAACGCTGGTGTTCTCATTAGCGCTCAAACACACAAGGTAGTTTCAAGATGTGACTCCGCCGGAGAGGGAGCGTCGCGGCTCGGCATCAGGATGCCGCCTGCGTACCACGCGCACTACGCGCCGGGAAATGAATCTCTTCTTAGTGGTTACGTCCAAGGTGAAGATTAAGGAACATTTGGAATAAAATGAAAACAATATATACATGTTTGCACTTCTGCTCTGCAAATATGCGATCTGTGGCGATCCAATGTCCCTTAAGATCCCAGCGGATCTACAGAATTATATATGTATACACCTGTACACACACCATTTATTTTAACAGCAACTCGAGTCTCTCCCAACGGAAACCGGTGAAAAATGCATCAGCAGAACAGGAGTGGATTCATTAATAAAAGTGAGGATCAAGCGGAAAGGAGCCTCAATTTAACTAAAACCCAGTACGAGTGGCCGAGGGCCAATCAAGCGGCCAGTAAGCGCTTTTAATTTGAAAAAAGATTATTCAAGCTAGAGACTAGCATAAATTTGGTCCAACTGCACTGTTATATCTGATATCAAGCTTGATGTTGCATCTTCACACTGGAATCCCCTTTTCGTTTGTCCGTTCTGGGCTACTGTAGAAACATGGCGGTGCAACATGGCGGCCTCCGTGGAATGGGCTCCAGCCCCCATGTAAATATAAATGGCTCATTCTAAGGTAACGAAAACGCAACAATTTTTTTTTCATGGGATTATACACCAATTATTATATTATTATGCGCCAAGTCCGTTCCGCAAAATGCCACTAATTCTACACACTGCACCTTTAATATATGCTTGCTATATGTCATTAAAATCAAACATATTTTAAAAATCGCTACTGCTCAGATGTAACGCTTCAATGCTGCTCACATATACAGTACAAATACATGACTAGTAGATGAATAAGAGAACAATAATTACATATTTATCACCATATGAATATTTCTAACCCAGTAGTCATTTTACAGACACACATTCCAAACATGTTTCGGTCGCGTGGTTACTAATGACCTACTATCGTAGACGTCTCCCCATCAACCCAGCAAAACTATGGACATGATCCCAAGGTCATCAGAATCCATCAACATCCATCAACCGACACCTGAGACACCTCGCAGTATTTGAGGATTTCATGACCTCAAATCAGATTGACCTTGACTCGGCAATGAATTTCTCATGGCAATAGTGTATGAGAAAGTGAAATCATTCATCTTATCTTCTATGTCCATTTAGGTCCAGATTGCTGGACCTAATTAGCATAATCTATGTAATTTAGGGGGAATTGCAGATTTGAGATGCCTCCTTGATTTACATTGTTCTAATGGACCTGAGGAACATCCAAAACCAAATTTCAGAATTATACGACAAAGTGCAGTGGGCATGGACTTAACACGTCTTCTACTACTACTACTACTCCTCCTCAATGGCACATATTTTGAATAACATTACAAACCCATCGCTGTCGTCTAATTCATCTTTAAGTAATAGTTTGTCAAAGTGTTCCTGGTACTTTTCAGACCAGAGCGCCGGTATTCGACGGGCCAGGAAACGCGCGTTTTCCTCCTAAATACCCTTTGCTGAGAGGAAGGGAACCATCAAAGGACGGGGGAGGAGGGCGATGGCAGGAGATTTAAAGAAAACAGAGTAATCCATTGTGGCCGGTGGGTTGTGTCAGATCAGGGGTGTTAAATGAAGCCAAAGCCTTCGCGGGGACCCCATGCATTGATCACCAGCGGCTTTTTCATATGCACATATGACACAGGCCTTGGACGCCCATTAATCAGCCTCCCCAGGCTCGCATCTAAACCAAGGACAGAGGAAAATATGTAAAAGTCGGAGAATGAGGAGAGATGAAAAGTGAACACAACGGAACGCTCTTTCTTTTTGGCGGTGATGAGAAGATCGTTTGATGTCGCAATCGAGGCACAAATTCCTCCTCGTCTCTTTGGATCCTGACTTTGCAGCTTTGAGTTATTACTAGGGGTGGGCCGGTTGATGGGATGAACCGGATATTGTGTTTTGCCCGATAACGGTTGCCGTCCGATCATTTTGAGTTTATATCCGGTGCTTTACGGCGTCTGCACGTGGGAGCGAGTGTCAACAAACATGGATGGAGGGAACGTGGCGGTGGCGCTGCGGGAAATGACTCGTCGGATGGATCACGGATTATTATACAACATCCGCCCGTCTGCTACCGCGCCGCGACGACATAAGGTGAGGGTTGACCACCGAGCCGATCGCGTTTTAGTTCATGTAGAAGACACGGGTAGCGTCAGTACAACTTAATTTGCCTTTTACTACCAGCGTTTGCCACTAATTTTCACAATAAATGCGAGTTTACTGCCTATTTTTAAGGCAACTTCCGGTTTTTCCGATTCCGACCATCTGACTATTGGGGTACATTTTATGGATACGAATCCAATTACGACTATCATGTACTTACTTACCTTTGGAATTAACTATGCGATTACATCGTCTACAAATATGTGTATTTTTGGTGTATGTTCAGGTGGATCCGCGGGCTGGTTCGGGTCCAGGCAGAACGGGGCTGGGTGAGAGGGTCCGAGTCTCAGTTATCAAAATGTTGTCCCTCATCCGGTTGGCGTTCCAGTTGGCAAGGAGACGTCACTCGTCTCTGTTTTCCTTTCAGAGAGACTCGCTCCGCTGCTTTCGCGCAAACACTGTCCGCGACGCTTCCCTTTTTGAATTTCTCGCCGGGGTCCCCTCTGGTGTTGTTTCAGCGGGGGCAGCGGCGCTCTCTGGCTATCGTCGTGCCAGCCCTTTCTACGGCCCCCGGGATGAAATGAAAAGCAAACATTGGCACTGGAGGTCTCTCTCTAAACGGGGGCATGACTTCATGGCTCCATCCTCCTCCCGACCCCTCCCATTCCCATTCCATCTCCCTTCTCCCTTCCCCTTCTCGGCTCTGCTTGACCCCCGGGCAGAATTGTCACATATTCCTTTCAGCACGAAGAATAAAAAGTCCCACAGACCAAAACGCAGCCAACCCAGAGTTTATTGGCCCAGTACATTTTGGATGAACCAAGAATCTTTTCTCAGGATTTCAACGATCCCTGACTGCAGTGGGAAGCCATACACCCACTCCAGTTCTGCGGCCAGTGCCTTGCTCTTGATCTTTAGTGTCTGTAAACACTGTTTTCACAGTATCTGATCTGAATGAAGGCCAGATCATATTCCGCTTGACACACCTACTCGGCTTAACTATGGCATGTATACTTATTACATAATTAATCTGATGATTGAATGATGAAGTGCTATTCATAATCAATCACATGAAAGAGCGAGACCGAAACTGTGACATTATCAGGGAAATCTGCACTAAATGAGCCATAATGTGCACTGGGCTGGTGAAGGAATCGAAATAATGCAAACACGTTCAAAATATAATCTTATTCTGGTTTATATTGATAGTGTTTACTTCATGTCTTTCTAGGAAAACAATGACAAAGTCATCCAGAATAAACCTTGATTTGTAGTCGTACAGGACCTCTTCGTGGTGAATTCCCAAAATCCAAAACAATTGCCGTCCTTTTCCAAAGCGTTACGTTGGGAATGTGGGTTCAGATCAAACTACAGTAAATGAGGAGAGGCTTTCATAACAATATGTATTATTCACTCTGCACCTTGTGCAACTGCTGTTCCTCAAACAACATCAAGGACGGATGCTAACTGGTTCATTTCACAGTGTGAGGGCTCCTGCTCTGTCTGTTGTCGGCCTGAATGGGGTGCGATCACCCATGATGCTGTGCAGCAGCTCCGCTCTGCAGAGATTCACAATAGGATTCACTAAAAGCACACATGCTCTGAACAGGGCCATGTGAGAACCCACACTGTACGTGGTACCTTGCAAGGCCTTGTACTTTCTATTCAGCACAAAGGGTATCAATGTCTCGTAGCAACACCATTCAGAGGATATCATTCAAATGCAAATTTGAATGAGTGATACAATTTTCAAATGGTAAATTGTATTACCACCAGCGTTCTCTTCTGTCCATTGAGAAATAGTCTGGGTTTTGTTTACTTTAAACACCCCGACGAGGAGGGAGAAGTTGTTTGGGTGTTTCAGTTTGTCTCCTTTCTCATTCTTAATCTCTCTTGTTAGGCCAACAGGGGTCTTGAAAAGCTCTCCAATCCTTTATATGTGTTATATGTAGTCTTAATATATTCAAAAGGAACCCCCTTAGGCTGCCATGAATACATTCTTGATGCACATTTGGCCTCACGTTTCTCACATTTCTAAATCAAGCTCTCAAAACAAGCAGTCCGCTCCGGTTCAGACTCATTTAGGAGGAAACACCCCCGACACCCCCAGACCTGTCAATCTACGCTCAACTCCCACCGCGAGAACAACGGCACTTATATCCCCAAACCCGTTTCATTTTAGTTGACACGAACATCGACGAAACTTCCAGCGACCAAACTACCCGAACGAGCGCTCCGCTCCCGCTACTCCGCCTCGTGGAGGAGGAGCATCACATTTCTATGGATGGACTCTCTTTGATATAACATCCATTCTTGTCCATGGGCGCTCCGCAATTTTACACACATTCATTCATTCAGCGATGGCCGGAGGCAGCCACGCCAGGCGTCAACCCGCTCATTGGGAGAAGTTGGGCGTTCAGTGTCTTGCTCAAGGACACTTCAACATGCTACCAGGGGCAGTCAGGGAGGGAATGAGCGATTCTCCGATTACCAGACACCTGCTCTTCCTTTGTCCAATGTTACTGATTTCTCCTTTAAACTAAAACCAGACAGTTTGTGCTTCTCTGGCCACTGTTATGCTATTACAAAAGTGGTCACATGATGTTTTTGCTGGCTAGCCACAGAGCCGGCAGCCCCCTATCTACTGCGCCTTACCCTATAAAGTGATGACATTTTGTAATGGGATCGGGATCAATTCCAACAGCATGTGTAATAACTTAATACTTCTTTAGGGTAGGAGGAGGGCAGCCCTTAATCTCAGCAAATGAGTCAACATGCGACACGGCTAATCGAGCAGCATCTGGGCCGAACTAGAAAAGTAATTAGGTTTTATTTCTGTCATTCATTGTTTTCTCCTGCAGTTTAATGTGATATGACCTACGCTTCGCCGGGAAACGTCCGGATTCTGAGCGAGTCCTTGCGCGATAGGTCCAGCCACCCAAACACGACGCCGCTGTAATTAGTCGACGGTCGTGTCCGCGACCTTTTACCCGTGGTCTGGTCAGAGCTGCTGTGTGGGTCTTGCGGAGGGTGATTAGAGAACGGAGGCGTACGGGAGTTTGATCATTAAAGCAACATCACGGGGGAAAACCGATGAGTCACTTTTCTTTTTTTTAACTTAAAGTACAAACCGACGGTGCCCAAAATGACCGGCAGATTGGCCTGACTTCAGAGAGAGCGAGGAGCGAGGGGTGGAAACAAGAAAGAAAGAAAGAAACAGAGAAAGGAAATGGCCTGTGAGAGAAGAGACGAGAAGAGTTTTTGCAGAAATTTCCGTCCTCCATGTGCAAAAACACCATGAGCGGGTCAGTTGTTTTTACAGCCCTTTTTATCACGAGTGTAATTCCCCTGTCATGACGCGACTGCCCATTTCCCCCCCTTAAAAACTACATTCCCAGCTAACAGGTCACTTTCCCTACAATGCATAGACACACACACTTTTGCGGAGGTCAGGAAACGAGGGAGGGAGGGAGGGAGGTTCTGATGCCAGGGTTATCTTATCTGACGGCGTACAGGGTCAAGCCAGGTAACGCAAACCAAACATACCAGCCGTCGGTGCATCCTCACTCAGATCTTTAGAGAATCAGACCAGAGTTTATGCCCAACATGGAGCGACCAGGCGTCACCGGTCACTAGTCCTGTGATAACCCCGACAATGCTGTGTGTGTGTGTGTGTTAGAGACAAAGGAACACCTGATGAAGACCCGATTGATCTTCATCAGGTGTTTCTTCATCGTACAGTCACTCAAATAAATGGTCACGCTTGAACTGGTTTTCCGCCGAGCTCTGGTCTGTCGGCACAAAGAAACACCACAGAAGAATGTACACAAGGAAAGAAGTGATTAAAAGTTCGGCTCTCTCCGGAGATTCGGCTTGTTACGAGCGACTCGGTAAAAACGATGCGTTCAAGTTCTCCGACTCCTCCTGAGTCATTTCAACAAATCGTTCACTACGAACAAATCACTAAAGGAAAGCCTTGGGGCGTTTTGTTGAAACAAGTGTGTTATTGCACGCATGTCTTCTTACGCGTGTATGAAATGTCCTTCTGGCTTCAAGTGTCGAACATGGACCCAGCCACTCACCCCGAGGCCCTTCAGAAAAGTTTATTTTGGACGAGTCTTCCTTGGCTCAGCTCCGAGGCTACATCCACAGTGAGACAGTCCTTAATGTCGTTGTTTGCTTCGCGGCTCGCCGTCAGTCCCCAAGTGACACGCTACGTGAAAAGGCAAGGGATTAGGCTAATTATTTTCTTCCCACTTCCTGGAAAGTTTGTTATTGGGTTTATTGTGCCGTCTTAAACACTCTCCCTAATCCGCATTATCTGCAGATTACCTCATTTGAAAAGGAATTCTGCTGAGTATTCCCCACCCCACTTACCTTGGTTGTGAAACAAATCCGCAGCGAAAACCGTAGTTTGGCCTTTCCAAACTCCAATCGGGCGGCAGGATGGATCGGCGGGGTCCAGTACTGGGACGTTTTGATAAAGACATTACAGCAGGTGCTTTGCAAATTGAATCCATTATTCAAAACAGTTGTTGACTTATTAACAGTTTGCCTGTTGTACGCCCGCGGCCTCCTGAGGACACAGGGCTAAAAACAATCCGCCGCAATCCATCCATCGCTCATCGCCACTAATAACTGTTATTAGGGCTCCGTTCTGGTCGCCAGGGCGGAAATTTGAGTCTGAATCAATCCAGGATCCGTGACAATGAAGTGGACGATGCGGTGGATGTAAAGAAGGGCTGCAGCTTGCATGGACAGCGGTTAAAGAGGCCGTGAAATAGCATTTAGAGCACCTCCAACTTCTACGATTTGACATATCTCTGAAGCAAACTGAACAATGGGGTGCGACTTTACTAGAAAGTTAACGGCCAACGACCAGTTTTTTGCAGAATACGGTCATTGATATTCCATTGGCTCGGTGGTAGAAGATCATTTGTTTTCTCTGAATCTTACCCTCATTCTATTGGATGGTTTTGTTATTGCACATCCACATGGAAGCAAGATCAAGTCGTATCAAAAACTAAGCTGTATTTGCCAAGAAGGGTAGAAAAATATTGTTTGCAGACATAAATAAAACCATTTCTGGGGGTAAATGTCAGGACAAAGGTGCAATAAATGCAAATCAAGCACACAAAATCCCTAACATTTCAATCCACGGGAAAGTCTAGGTATAAAGGTATACAAGCCATTCCAGTATATTTCACAGCTTTGAGGTTCTCGCTGCGGGAATTCTCGCTGTTCGGCTCGAACAATTTATTTATTTTCTCATAATTTTTCCAAATAACAAACGGTGGCCTCTACCCTCCGGCTTCCCCCCAAAAAAAGTGAGGCCTTGGACGTGAAACAGAGCCCAGGTTCACGGGGAGGTTGCCCTCTCGTAAATCT
>OMKR01044442.1:0-15974 GCA_900302355.1 Cyttopsis rosea | reverse complement strand
TATACCCTAACCCTATACTTATTTATATTCTTTTTTCATATTGTTAATTTTTTTTAAATATTTCTTTATATTGATTTGATATATATTTAATATATTATATTTAATAATATATATATATTCAAATATATTTATAGATATAAATTATTCAAAGAAAGCACAACCACACCATGAAATGAATTCAGCTTGGATAGCGGTTGTGCTGTGTCCTCTCCAGCACGGCAGTTTTTGTGTGTGTGTGTGTGTGTGTATGTGTGTGTGTGTTTGTGTGTGTGGGTTATCACAAGATTTAGCTTTTGAAAGCAGGATAATCCCTCAAACCCGAGTAATCTGGGCAAATTTTAGATTACCCTGTATCAACAGAGATCACGAGGAGCTTTGGTCCTTCCCCCAGACCTTCCACCCGGGGTCCACTCAGCACACCAGGGGTGGAGGTGAGTTTGTTGGTTGTCATGGCGACGCATGCACAAGGTAATACAACAGGTGCTTCAGGTCACAGTCATTCGTAGGTTTTTCAACGAAAATAGCGTATAGATGTTTTGTGTTATTGATGTTTATTCTCGGGATACAGTTAATCAAATGTAATCTCATACGCGAGCATCACTCCGATGTATTTCTTATTCAGAATTCATAGTCAGCATAATTCATTATAGTGCCCATTATTCACCATTATTCACCATTATTCATCATGTAGTCATCTCATGGCTTATAGTTTCATTCGGATTCGTCTGTGCAGATTCATCATTATATATCATTACATATAATGTTGAATTGATGGTTCATATTTCATGTTGTCAAACCCATTGTGTTGCGTTTTTTCTCTTTGGGCTTAAAACAAAGCGGCCCGGATCCGGAGCAGCTGCCGGGCGTTATCCATCACCGCCGCTTGGTAAAACTTGCTTGGGTCAGAAAACGCATTTAGAGGAGTGCGCTCTCTCTCCAGCTTCCAGAGCCGGCGTTCCGACCGACAGCCACGCGTTCACGGACAAGCTGACAAATGCCAGCGAGTGTATGCTAACATCTAATGCTAACAGAAGCCATGTCGCTCGTCTTCCGGCGGCGGCCGCGCGTGGCGTCGGAAAATCGATCGACGCTTTTCACTCTTTGAGTAAAGTCCCGACTCTTACGTCATCACCGCTAAAGGTTCTGACTTTCAGTGTGAAACTTGAGCTTGTTCTGACCAACACACAGACTGACGGATTCGATGAATTAGTGCAGCCTTGCAATTTAGATCTTTCAACACAAGAGCTAAGTTTTCATGATTTATCATTTACTCTAAATGGAATTTTAATACATTTTTGCGGCTGCGAGTCTGTTCTGCGTCTGCAAATACCGGGCTGGAGGATCCCTGAACTTGCCACGCCGCCTGCCTGGTGCCACTTTAGCCATTAAAGCTCCCAACCTTGAGCTCCTGCTTCAGACTCGTGTTCGTACCAAAATAGTCCCCTCCAGGGATGTTTCCTCTTCTTTTCACATTGTCATTACCAGCTGCCTGCTGGTAAATATTTACTATTCTACTGGGACCTGCTGTCTTAAAAATTCATTTTATATGTTTAAGTGTCTCTTTTATTCCCGTTTATTCTCGTCAGGTCTCACAGGCTTTCATTCGGTTTGAGGACGTAGCGTCTCCGGTTGGCGTTGTGCCCGACTCAGTAAATAGTTCAGTGAATAAAGTATACTTAGTTAATTTAAACTATATAATGATTACCCGTTTAAATGTCACACTCCGCAAACATTTTCCTCCGAATGAAAAATGGGGTTGTGTTAGCGAGGGGTGCTACCCGGGTCGTCAGCCATTAGCACTGAAGCTAGGACGCCAGCTAGCTGTTGGAAATGTGAGAAAAAAAATGCTAGCCTTGTAAACTAGTCTTATACACTCTCTTATACATTCCGTAAGGTGGCTACGTTTAACATCTAACATTGTAGCCTAGAAAATGGGGTTGTGGTTAGCGATTGAACGTCAGCCATTATCACCGACGCTAGGCCGCCAGCTCACGTCAATAATAACGGAGAAGGAAAGTGAAAATAGCCACCTCTCAAATGAAGGTTTTGATATAATAATATACGGTTTTTCTCATATAGATGAATGCCTCATTTGTTATCAAAATGGCGAAGTCGCTCAGTCACAAAGAGTTTAAGTGTCGAGAAATGTTTTATTTCACGGTGAGTTGGCGTGCCATTAGCGATAAACACATCCCTCCAGCCGTTAACTGAGACAGTCCACGCCCTCACAAGGTAATCACCAGTGTTGGGGAAGCTACTTTGAAAGCATAGCTTTGCAAGCCGCCAATTACTTCACACGGGAAGAAGTTGAAGTACAGCAAAGCTGCCCTAGAGAGAAATCTAGTTTGGTGAACAAAAGCTACTTAGAAAAAGTAGTTCAAACTACTTTGTAAAAAAAAGATCAAATTGAAAATGTACATGTGATACGAAATTATAACAAAATATAATTCAAAAAACGTCACATGCCAGCAAAAAATGGCACTCAATTGAGTTCATTGCAAAAAGTGCCCACTTGTTCACAGGTCAACCAAAAAGATAAAATACCGCTATTCATGGGAAAGTGGAATGTCAGCTTTGGTTTTGTATTCAATGTCCATCAGTCAGACACCTGCCTTATAGATAGACACCTGAAACTAGAGTCCTGGTGGGGGTGTTGCACCAAGCAGGGTCACTCAGTTAGCCAGGTCACTTCTAAAATAGCAGCAACAACTTCTCTGAACATTTGTTAATAAATAGCAATAATCAATACTTATGACTAATTGACACCTAATATGTTCAAGTTTAGTGTGAGCACTGAGCAACCGCCCTTTTGCACATGCAGCCAAGTGCGTGGTGGTGGCTGCCTGACGAATGCATCGCCTGGGCCGTCACAGCGGTCAGGGGGAAAGAAAAAGCGGGCGGGGCCGGTCAAAGGGGGTCCAATTACAGTAGAGAAGCAATGGTAAAATTAAAATAAAAAATCATTCCTTTCCTTTTATGGCCCAAAATTGTTTGTAGTTTCAGTAAGTTAACTACACATAAAATGGCAAAAAAACGTAATTCAACTACTTGAATCACTATGCAAATATGAATGTAGTTGAACTACCAGCAAGCTACTGCAAAATGTAGTTAAACTACTAGTTTAATTACATGTAGTTAAACTACAACTGGTAATTACTACAACACTCCCACATTCTAAGAACACCAAACTTCAGCCTAACATCCATGCAAAGTCAGGAGAAGAATTACCTTGTATCGTCGCTTTTACGGATAATTTACCTTTTAATTTTAATTTACTTATAATTTACCCCTTAACAAAACCTGTTTGGGCTTATTCTCCACATTCGAATATCTAGCACTAGTTCTGAAATTCTCACATCAAAATTTTAATATTACTTTGTATCACCCACCACAACACAACAGTGCTTCTTGATGAGTTTGCAGAGCTACTATCCATGATATCAATAGACTACGCTCATCTCTGGTGATTTCAACCTGCACATTGATAATTCCAATAACTCTGATGCAAAACAGTTGATGAGTCTGTTACACTAATTTGACCCACATTAAGGGCCATTCCCTAGATTTAGTCATTTCAAAAGGTATTGTCACCACAATAACCGATATTCTTAACCTTGTAATATCTGATCATTGCTGCATTTTTTTATACATTTCTCCCGACTCAATTGGTCACTAAACCCAAAACAGTTAAAAAATGTTATTTCACTGACTCCGCTCCAGACATGCTCAGTAACCTCTTTTTTGAAAGTACACTCCCTTCCAGTGCCCCCTGTGATGATCTACTGTAGATAATATTTTCAGCTCCACTTTAACAGACATCATTGACCAAATTGCACCTCTTAAATTCATTCTGGAAAACAAAAAGCCCCATGGAGGAACAGTGAAATCGCCAGGAGGTCTAAAAGAGAGTGCAGGGTGGCTGAGTGTAAATGGCGGAAAACCAATCTTAAAATTCATTATGGGCACCAATTACAGTGTTCCAATAGAATTATGAAACTATCCAGACAGTTTTAGTTTTTGAAGGTAATAAATGAGAACAAGAACAGTGCACATACTTTTCAACAATTGACAAACTGGTGAACGTTCAACCATCAATCACCGAATGAAGTTTTATCTGACTTGAAATGCGATGAATTTCCTTCATTTTTCAGTGATAAAATTAAAATCAATTAGGCCAGGTATTGTGAGCCCAGCCCACCTCCTCCATACCTAGCACTTTTGCAAACTTCGCAACTGTTGAATTAATGGAGCTTGCAAAGACTGTTCAGCAAATGAAAACCTCCACCTGCTCTCTTGACCCTCTCCCAACGAACCTCTTTAAAAGTGTTTTTAACTGTCTTTCCAATGTATTTTTGAACATTGTCAATTCTCCCCTTCACTCTGGTGTTTTCCCACACTCGCATAAAACTGCTGTTATGAAACCTTGTTATAAAATCTTGACGCCGTTAAAATTAACAATTACAGGCCTAGATCTCTCCCCTTCCTCAGTAAGATAATAGAAAAATTGTTTACAAGCAACTTAATGACCATCTCACGGCTCACAAAATACAAGACATTTTTCAATCTGGTTTTCGAGCCAATCACAGCATCGCAACAGCTGTTGTCAAGGTCATTAATGATGTCAGAGTCAACACTGAATCTGGTAGGATCTCTGTTCTTGTTCTTTTGGACCCATCTGCAGCTTTTGATACAATTGATCACTCAATCTTAACTCACCGACTCAAGGATTGGGTCTTACTTTACTGGTCGGAACTACTCTGTTTCTATTGCTGATTTTAACTCAAGGCGATTCGACATACTACATCGTGTCCTTCAAGGCTCCGTGTTAGGGCCTCTTTTATTTAATCTTTATGTGCTTTCCCTTGGCTTCATAATTAAAAACAGTCATTGATCAACTGCATCGCTGATATAAACTCCTGGATGTCACACAACTTTTTGCAACTAAACAGTAACAAGACGGAGATATTGGTCCTGGGAAACAAAGCTCAGAGACAGGAAATTTCTATTCATCTGGATTCCCTGTATCTGAGGAACAGTGACTGTGTCAGGACCCTCGGTGTTATTATAGATTCGGATTTAAATTTTCAATCACAGGAGGATTCCTGTCACAATCAGATGCAGAAAAAACTAGTCCATGCCTTCATAACAAGCCACCTTGATTATGTTCTCTTCTCCGGTCTTCCCCAAAAAACCATCAGTCGCCTTCAGCTTATCCAAAATGCCGCTGAAAGAGTTCTGACAAGAATTAGGAAAAGGGATCACATCACTCCCGTCCTCAGATCACTTCACTGGCTTCCAGTTAAGTACAGAGTTGACTTTAAGATCCTCCTCCTTGTTTTCAAAGCACTCAATAGTCTTGCTCCACTTTACATCTCTGAACTATTGTCTAAATACGAACCATGTAGATCACTCAGGTCATCTGACAGCCACAGCCTGGTCACCCCCAAGACCAAAACTAAATGTGGTGAGAAAGCATTTAGCCACCATGCATCCTGGTGCTGGAATAGACTGCCAGATGACCTGAGGAGTGAAACCAGTTTGAATGCTTTCAAAAGTAAACTGAAAACATTTCTGTTTTGTCTTGCATTTGAGTAGAGCATCTGTTTTTAATGTGTGTGCACTTGTGTGTGTGCTTCCATTTTCACACTGTTTTAATGTTGTATTGATGTCAAGCACATTGAGTTGCTCTGTCCATGAAATGTGCTATACAAATCAACATTTATTGATTGATTGATTCCTAAGTACCGTTTCAACAAAAGCTTGACATTTTCAACTTTCACCCTTTATTTGTCAAATACATAAGGCAGAGTGAAATCAATGCATGGCACGGAAAATGCCAAAAAATGAATATGAAATAGCTCAAAAACATTCAAGAAACATTCCAAAGGTGGCCTTTAAGTACGATAAACAATGTTCTCAGTACATTGCACTCGAAGAAAGTCCATGTACACATCCTCAGAATTAAATAAAACGTATTATGTCAGAGGTCTGGTTAGAATGAAATGGTTGCCGGAGATGAGCTAATACTTTAAACTACTATTTCGAAGTCTTTATAATGGATTGATTCAAAGAGTATAATCGATTCAAAGCGTGCCTACGCTTAGCGGGTAAGACAAGGTTCATTGCAAAGAAATTATTTTATTGAAACCACAATGAATTCAAAGTATCAAAAAATATCAATACTTCTGCAGCACTTATGGGCAGACATTTTGTTTGGTGGAATTTAAGTTGACAGGTACGGCGACATGTCGGTCGCATAGACGTGCAGAGTTGCTTAAGAACAGAACAGGAAGGTTCGGCGATACGCTACTTGAAGATCTTTCCAATTTGATCGGTCACGCATAGGAAGACAACGGGGATCTGCCTGTAGCAGATAAAGTAAATCCCATTGAGAGAGCGGCTGTACGAGAAAGAGCATGAAACATGCGGAGCTACCTGGAGGCTCCATTAGCGGACCCTCGCAGGCGCGGGCTCACGGGATAACGGTTTTCGGCCTCAGCTTCTCTCGCTTGTCACATACTTTTGTTTCATTAAAAAAAAATAAAAAAAAACAAGAAAAGAAGGAACATCCCCAAAAAACCTCCACTGTCACAGAGGTAGTTATAAGTCCAATGGCCTTGTTTTTTCCATGAACAATGGAGGGAAAACTCAAGCATGTGCCCCGCTTTAAACAAAAAAGAAAGGAAAAAAGAAATCTCCTTCAAGTAAAGGGATACCTGCCGTGGTAGACATTTCTGCATAATAATGATACACCAACCTCAAGGGGTTCAGGGGTAATCAGAAAAAAATGTTTTATTCACTGTGTCCTTTAATGATACAGCAACTTTACCACATCATGGTATATTGATAAACTGAGAGTTACGCATGTAACTACGGTTCTATTTCATCCCTACTGACCGTCAGAGATGGTGTGTTTAGGCACTGTATTTTCTCCTTCTCGCATCTACGCGAGTCAAATGTGTAACAAAGTCACTTGTTGTCCTTGGATGACGCAGGCCCACCCCCCCTACATAAGGCTGCGTCATCGTGGAGGACGCCTCTTCAGGAGATTCTGAGTAAACTCTGATGGTCATCCGGAATTCATAAAACCATAGTTACATGCGTAACTCTCACTCGATTTCATTTTACTGACCTTCAGAAACGGTGCCTTTACCGTCTCTTTACCGTCCCTTTACCTGGATGGCTTGTACCAACATGGTCACGAGGAACTCACCATCTCATGACTACAAAGATGTTGGCAGGACCGCTGCAGCAACAGCATGGGGAACCCTAGACAAGTTCTAGACAGGGTTAGGGTTAGGGTTCACTGCTATTCAGATGCTATCAGCATCTGAATAGCAGTGAAACTGCCTGAACCTGAGGGCAGAGTGGCGGAGGTGTGAGGTGAGGTGCAGACCATTCAACCACACTTTAATGGGATGTAGAGAGAGAAGGCCCAAAGGGATCACATTGGAAACTGCAGTCAACATACCGAGCAGCCGGAGAAAAAGGCTGTACTTCAACGCCTTGTCCCTCTGAAAACGAGGGAGTAGGCAGAGTATGGCCTCAATGCGTCCTGTGGACAGGAAAACCCTCATTTGTTGTGAGTCTAGTGCCATCCCCAGGAAGTTTACCTGCTGGCTTGGGGTGAGAGAACATTTGCTGTCGTTCACTGTGAGACCAAGCTTCCCTATGTTAGAGAGTGTGAGTGCCGTGTCCTTCACTGCACGCTCTCGGGTTGGGAGACAATCAACCAATTGTCTAGATATGGCAGGATTGTCACTGCCCTGGCCTGTATTGATGAAAGGACGGCTGCCATGCACATGGTGAAAATCTGCGGAGCCAGCGACATTCTGAATGGTAAGACTCTGAACCAATAGGCTTTGCCCTTGAAGACAAACCACAGAAACTTTCTGTGATGCATGGGAATTGGAACATGAAAGTACGCATCTTTTAGGTCTATGGATGTGAACCAGTTCCCTTGTGAAACACTCTGGAACACATCTTTTGTAAACAGCATGTGAAACAGGAGGAACTTGTTTAAGCCTCTCAAGTCGAGGATGGGGCGAAGGCCACCGTCTTTTTGGGAATTAAAAAGTATAATCCATCATGCTGTATGCCCGGACCTGCTCTATGGCATCCTTTTTTCAGTAGGGATATCCCTTCCTGGTTGAGGGCCAGGGACTTTATGGGATTGTTGACCACAGACGTTCTGATCCCACTGAATCTTGGGGGCTGGTGTCGGAATTGTAGATTGTACCCCGGGCATAGTGTAGCCACTACCCAGGGGTCTGTTGTCTGGGACCCCCAGTAGCTCATGTGCTGCTTGGGAGAACCGTCCAGCTGCTGGCGGCAAACCATCAGGACCTACCCCCACGGCCTCTTGGAGCATCTTGGCTCCTGAAAGCTGAGCGTAACCATGGCGTGAACTGGCCCTGTTGCTGCACCCCTGGATATTGAGGATATTGGATATTCAGGCCTTACCACCTGGGTGAGCAGGTGGGTAGGAGTGCCTGTAGTGCTGTACAGAAAGACCACCTTGCCTGGCCCCAGGTGCCGGTCCTTTCCGCAAATCAGCCAACTGTTGTCGAGCTTGCACACTGCGTTCTAGGGCCTGCTGTGCAGCTGGTCCAAATATCAGGCCTGGCACCACCAGGACGGAACGAAGGACATGCAGCCCTGGGGGGGAGGGGGGCTGAGACTGCCAGACCTAAGGACGTGCCAATGTTACTGTTGACATTAGTTTGCCGAGTCACTCAGGGTCTGTGCCGTCGCATTATCTGTCTGCTGTATGGTCTGTGATAAAGCCAGTATGAGGTGGGAAATTGAATTGCCAATGTGACCCATACGGGCTACAATGTCATAATCGTCTGTCAACCGACTAAGGGCTTCCTCAGGAGAGACTATGAGGGAGGCAATATTCGGGTCAATAGGCGGCATTCTGCTCAGCCCAAAACTACCTGCACCGTGCATAGCCGCGACATGCCTGCCATCGCTGGTATGGTGAGAGAGAGATTTTGGGTCTGCCCAACATCTCCGAAGCTCTTCAATAAACGGCTTTGAGGGGGTCACGGTGCAGACTGTAGGCTGCTGGTTCTGCCTGAAGAATGCGCTGGGAGGAGCAATCTGTAGAGGAACGCTATCCAGCTCTAGCTGGTAGGTGGAGCTCCCAGATGCCATGTTCTCTGCCGGAACTGATTTATTGGGCGGCTGGAGGTTCATTAGGGGGGCTTTAATCTGAGAGAATTCAGAAGCCAGAGCATCGACCTTGCCCACCAGTGCACCTTCCTTAGGTCTCTTTGGGGACCCCCGGTCATCCAAGGTGGCTGCAGTCGCTGCCCCACGCTGTCTGTGTTGCCTACTTCTGGTAGTTCCACCAAATGGGGAGAGTGGTATGCCAAAAGATACTGCCATGCCCTCCACGCTGGCTAACCTCGCTACTCGAACTGAATGCGGCAGTATAGTGCAGTTATGTAAGCAGTGTCTAATAATGCAGCTCTCAGGTGGTCCACACCGAGACATGCAGGGCACTCATCATGACTGTATTCTACCTGAAGAGCAGCCATGCATGTGCTACAACTATGGGAGTTCATTACACTGCAACCAGTTATCAGATGCTACCTCGTAAGTACGTGACTGATTACTTAGCTACCTGGCTGTGAACACTCACATTAGTGAACTCTGATTAGCGTCAGGCTAACCACAACAGTACGCCGAGTACTACCGGGGCCAGTAACGGTTCAACTACTTAATGACAGACAATAGACACCAAAAACAGTGCTATATATATCTATAATTAAGAAAGAGCATCAGTAACACTGTTGCTCTACTTATCGCTAGCCGTAGCCGTGTTGTGGATACCGTCAGCCAGGTAAATGAAAACCTTGCTTGACAGTCCAAGATGTAATACTGAATAAGCTTACCGCAGCCTCTGGAGGATGGATACCCTCACCCGTGAGAATAAAGGTATTTGAAAAATATTTTCCGAACCTGCTTTTTTCAAGCGTATCACAAGATGATGCGTAGGGGCGTCCTCCGCGATAATGAAGGCTTATATAGGGGGGGTTGCCCTGCATCATCCAAGGACAACAGGTGACTTTGTTGGTATACACACTCGACTTGCATAGATGCAAGATGTACCTAAAGGCACTGTCTCTGACAGTCAGTAGGAATGAACTCTCATTAAGCATGCCATGGGGAAATAAAATTCACTTACATCTTAAATCACATAGAAATATTTAGATTTTAGTGTCAACACATGGTATAAAACAGTGGTTCAAACAGAATTCAATCTGAAACCCCCCTATTTATAATATATAATTATTTTTTCTTCCATGTATTTAGTAGCGGTTTGAGGTAATTTTTGCCTGAATTGGTCCTATTTGCTATGGTAGCGAGAACAAGGTTTATAGGGCTGAAAATACATTAAGACATACAGGATTTAGGATTTAGGATTTGATATAGGATTTTGTTCATATTATATTATATATTATATATTGTTCATATTCAAAATAACAGTCATTTGGATTTTTGAACCAATATGTGACTTTTAGGAAATTGTCCAAGGCCTTGCGACCCTCTTTGTGATCTCTGGTGACCCCCTAAGGGGGCCTAGCACCCCAGGTTAGGAATCACTGGTTTAATCATTTGTCCAAAGGTTCCCTCAAGGTTAAGAACTCCTTCCAAGCTCAGTGTAACATCAAGACGATCTCAATCAGAATTTCAGTCTAATGAACAACATGCAGACACAGGAGTTATGTTTTTACTTCACAGATCAAAACCCCACAAGAGGAAAGAATGAATAGAAAAAGGAACGTACTTGGATCCGACAGGATAGCATCTGTCTTGGGCACAAATTGGTCGCACCGCAGTCCATGATATCCCTCCTTACACCTGTGAAGACATCAGGGAAATCTAAGTGTTAATGTGATAAACAAAGCCCCCAAAAGAAAAAATGTTCACAAAGTGACAACATGAAACATCATCAGCAGGAGACACCTTTGCACAAGCTACGGAAACCAGACTACGATTGAGATATTTTTGGCGGGGAAAGGAGGAGAGAGAGAAGAAAGAGAGATGAGTCGGCGAGGCAGTTTGGACGAGCCTAAACGCCGTCTGCAACCTCGCTGATAGCACCACTGACGAGAATGCCAGGTCCCAATGGAGGACTTTAGGGAGGAGGTTTGGAGGGGGCACTGAGATGGAGGGCTCGCTGGATGATCAACAAGCCAGAACATCTACAGTGGGGAGAAACAACAAAATTCTTCGGTCGTAGAAATGATCTTCGGGTGTATGTGGCAATACAGTATAGCCTCTGAGGACATCTGTTGTACGCTAATGATACCTATGTATTCATGAGCCAACTGATGGACGGGTCATAGGATTCACTGCATTGAAGAATATTCTTTTAATAGTCTCTTTCCAGCACTTTCAGTATGTTTTGTACTTGGGTACGTGTGCATTTGCTTGAGTTCACTTTCATAACAAAGTACTGAAATGTTAATTTCAGTTTCGATAACCATTACAGAGTAGAAAAATGGCACAATTAGACTTCGATCCGTAAATACAATTAACTCAATAGAATCAATAACAATAAGTGGTGGTAACGCTACATTTGGTCGTGATTCAAGAGCAAGTTGCTGCTTTGTTGTATTTTTCATTTGAAACGCGGCCGTACACGTCGTTTATTGCGCAGAAAATTTCATCCGATCAGCGGTGACGTCACTGTTTGCGCTTTGCTGCGCGGACTCGCTGTCATCTTCCACTGTAACGGCGTGAATCACGAACGCTAAAAAGCAATAACACGAGCAGCGCTCCAAATCTCCGCGTAAAACCGGAAATTAAAAGGGTACAGAGAGCTGTTCGACTCAGAGAGTTGGGAGTCCCGTGCGTCCGGCGAAGCGCTTGGCTTTTCATTCATAGAAAATCTCGTGAAAGTAGCACGTGACATTTGCGTCAGTTTTCCAACATGAAGTCTTGTGACCGGGGCGGTGAGGAGGGATCATTTCAACACGTAATCCAGAAAAAGAACGAGGGAAAATCACTTTCTGTCACAAAATCACATTGTCGCGATCGCGATCCCAGCTTTCAATGTTATGATTTGGTTCCAACCAAATAAGAACAGTGGAAACACAAGCGTCAACATACGTATTCAACACACAATGCACTGTATTTTCGTTCGCTTCCTGTATTAGGTCCTAGATTAAGTCCGATCGCGTTCTCACATGTAAGGGACCGGACCGAGCCCCGTCTTTTCAGGAGGATCATGGTTCGATTGTTTGGTCCGCACCAGAGTTCGAATGTGTGTTCTCACCTCTCCCAACGAACCGGACAAACCGAGTAAACGCACCGTGGTTCGATTAAAATAGACTAAACAGGGTAGGTGTAAAAGCGCCCTAAAAATATTTCCATTTCGGAGCCAATCCAAGCAAAGCGTTTCTCTGTTTACGCTAACATGCTAGCTGCATTTTGGAAAAATAAGAGTAGTTTACTTGAGTAGTAATTTATATACTGTATGCTCTTACTTGAGTCATTTCTTTCATAACAACTTATACTTGAATTAAGTTGTACTTCAGTAAATGATTTCTGAATGATCTCAATAACCATAATCTAATTTAAATTAGGATTTCCATTACTGTTTCCAGGAGGAAAGAGTATAAGAGTATATAACTTGAAAATAATACCCAGTAGGCCGGTGCAAGCAGCTATTTGGGGCTGAATGGTAAATAGTACGTAGTAGTACGGGGCTAAGCTTTTCCTGAGCGGAACGTATTATTCTTATCTGTAATAACGGCCTCACTTTGAGAATATTCAGTGGGCTCATCCGTTTACCTGCTTCTTTCAAGGCTTCGTCGCGACGATTCAGGGATTTTCTTTGATATCTCCATTTGTACCCTCGCTTGAACATGGCCGAATGGGTTTTTCAGAATTGCCAATATTTTCAGTGTGCCACTTCTAAAGGGCTTACAGCGAACCGGCCTTGAGGCCTTAAAACACACACATTATCCCCCGAGAGCTATTCAAACCCTCATCGGCACGCACCGATATGTTCTAGTCAAATACAGTCATGGTAAAGTGTTGACCTAGAGTTGACTTGCGGGGTAAGAAGGGACTTTCCTCTGTAGCTTAACCCTATGTACATTTTGTGTGGATAGGGTTGACCCAAATATATAGATGTATATAGACACAAGGGTTAAATTGGGGGTGAATGCCATCCAACCTCCTTTGGTAAATACATTTTGCCTCTACTAAATGACGTAATGTAATGTCATGGAACTAATGTCAAGGAAGATATTCAAGAGGTTCTCGTGCCTACGTTGCCATATTTTTCTATATGGGCGTTGCAGAAAGGATCAAGAATTTGAGGACTACGATGACCGTCGTCAGAGCGGCCAACCTTTTCACCGTACTCTCCGCGGTCGAATGAGCCGTTGTTTGAGAAACCCGAGTTCCACCAGGCGGCGTTTAAATTTTCGTTGCGCGACTATCAGTGTAATTACGGTACGACAGTAGAGCGATAGGTCGATAGGTTGACAGGGCGATACATAGGTCGATAGATAGATGATTGGACAGACAGACAGACGGACAGATAGATAGATATAGATAGAAATAAAAATATTGTAACTTGAATCCCCTGATGATATACATTCCTTCGCCAAGTTCTTTGGCATTTTGGTTGGTTTTGGCATGGTTTTTTTTTTGTGCATTGCCACCTTTCCAGCATGGAGTCTATTTCGGGTGTGTTTCTGGTGTAATTCATTGTGACTCAGCTACACCTGCTGCAGCAGCACAAGCCAAATCAGGAGTGGGCTGTGGAAAGTTGAGTGAGCGGCGAGGTTAAATTAGGCAGCACAGCTGAAAAACTGTGTTAAATGAAAAACAGTGTGAACATTGTGTTGTAGTGTCTACAGACGCTCCGGTGGAAATGCAAATAGGATTATCCTCCTGTCAGTGATACACTGTATTAAGAAAATAAGTGCCTTCCTACAGATGAAAAGGGGAAACGATTGTCCTATACGCAACAAAAAGAAAAAAAAAAAATTCCTATTGGCAATATGCAGAAAATAGTATTTTTCCATAGGCAATAAGGAGAAACATATATTCCCCTGTTGATATGATGTGATGATGAATTGATTGATTGAAAAATTGAAAAAAAATTCAGATAGAGAAAGAGATATGAAATAAAGTAGGACAATAAGGAGAAGATTTTCCTATAGACAAAAAAAAAAAAAAAAAAAAAAGTACCTTCCTAGAGAAAAAAAAAATAAGGAAAACATATTTTCCTATAGATAAAAAAAAAGAGAAAAGACAAATAATGATACAGGAATATGCTAAGAATTAGAATAAATATCAGGTATATAGGGTCAGGCCAACAGACTAGAAACACTGTACATGGGGAGACACTCTACACAGACGCTGTACAAACGATACTTAGACTGTTCCCTGAATTTCCCCCGGGGGATTAATAAAGTCTTACCTTAAAAAACAACAACTGAACTGAACTGAACATTGGGTCCTAAGTGTATTTTTTGGGGGGTTGATGTCATGCTAATGGGGCAGCAGAGAGCGGAGACGGCAGTAACCTGAAATTCGCTGGAACACAGATTCCACAAGAAAGGGTAATATTAGCTTTTTCTGAGGACTCAGCAAAGTTAAATATTTACTGTAGGTGGGGTTTTTTTTTTGGAGTCAAGGAGATTTTTATTCTTAGTATTTTCCTATAGGAGATAACATATCTTTCAAGACTTCTTATTAGATTAGATGAGATTATTGTTACACGAACAAAGAGTTGTTGAAAAATACTCCCAAAATCCTCTAAATTTACTTCATAATATGATATTATGAAGGAAACAGATTAGAATTCTTTTTAACTGACACTTATTATTATTCTGCCCTGACAACTCTTTCATTATATCATCCAAAAACCACTATTTAGTGTAATCTGGCAGTATCTTACATTTTCCCATTTCGCTCAGCAAGCGGACGAGGGAGTATTATACCTGCCTCCGGACGAGGCAGGTATAATTAAAAAAAAATCAAATAAAATCAAATAAAATCAAATAAAAAACCTGTTTCAGAGGCCCAAACTTTTTATTTCCTGTGCAGTAAATTACGGAAATCTTAAACCGCAAGGTCACGGCGCTGAGAGACTAAAATATGCATAAAGTGAGTTTAGAAAGGGAGTTGAAATAAAATTAATGAGATATGGTTTTATAATAACTGGAATGGAGGTTTTTTTTTTTTAAATTCTTATTATTTGGCGCTTGGCCGTGTGTGCATGCAGGTAGGATAATAAAATATATGATTTTTCTAATTACCGTGGTGTAAAACAAGCACACACAAAGACCTAAATAAATCAGACTTTGTAAATTATAAGGTATCTATATATCGGGATATTGCTGAGTAGTGTTATTCACTTTTCAACATATTTCTCCAGGGAGCCACTTAAAAACTTTTTTACAAAGCATTTACCTGATTAATACACAATTTTATTCCATAAATTTGTATTTTCTGAACATTTTTCACAGTCTTTACAAACACTGATTGTAATGCAGAAACCCCAACAAAGAATTAATTTACTTTAATAATTAAACCAACCATTTCCAAGACATAAGCAATGTAGCAATGTAACTTAAGAAATGTAGAACTTAAATAAAAAAAAAAACCTAAAACTTAACATTAAAAAACAAAAGAAGAAATTCTGCAATTTGATTGGACGACCTGATTTAAAATCTCCTGCGACCCACCCGCGGGCCCGGTCCATTCACTCCTCGTATTGTTTCCCGTAACCACGGAGCCGCTGCACAATGCCTAATTTGAGGTACTGGTATTGTCCAAGCGCACACACACACGCACACACACACACACACGCACACACACACACACACACACACACACACACGCACACACACACACACACACACACACACACACACACACACAAAATCCATTCTTCACAAAGGTAAACAATGGAGTATGAATTCCCTCTGCCAATT
>OMKR01044440.1:0-17272 GCA_900302355.1 Cyttopsis rosea | reverse complement strand
ATGGAGTCACACGAGTGCACGCAAACAAACACACACACACACACACACACACACGAGTGTGTCCCACTGGCTGTGTGAGGGCTGTCTCAGCAGCGCTACACGCACCGTCTCTATTCTTATCACACTGACGCCACGTACAGCGTCAACACACACTCACCCCCTCCTCCGCTACGTTCCCTTACTCCCTCCATCCATCCCTCACTCTTTCGCTCCCGCCTGTTCTCTCTAGTAACTGTCTCCGTCTCACAATCTGCCTCCGCCTTCCTGGTACCCACTGACTGCTCTCTCAGTCACATACAGACACATACACACACACTCTTGTCCTTTCTCCGCAAGCCACTATAAATAGTACCTTTGCAGTACTTCCTGCTCATCGTTAGGTGGCTACACACAGGTTGCCCTCAGCAACCACCCGTCTACCTTTGGGTATGGACTAGAGAGAGAGAGGAGGAAAGAGAGGAAAGAGAGAAAAGAGAGACAGAGAGAACCTATATGTGTGTGTGTTGGGCTGAGGTTTATCTATACAACCCTTTGTGCCTCTATCTTGTCTGTTTACCAGTCCGTGGTGTCTGAGTTGAGTATGTTTCCCAGGAGAGAGGGTTTGTGGCCCAGGCTTGTAAAAGGCCTCAGTACAGATAATGGACACGGTCGGCTCACAGTTATCCATTTGCTTTATTCAGAGTAAGACGATGCACAAGAAGCACACACGAGAATGAGTACACGCACACACATGTAAACACAAAGTTCAGTCGGTCTCATTAGGACATGTAGGAGGAGGATCACTAGCAAGTGATGCATTCATCAACAACGCATTTGGAAAGAAACTTGACTTTAATCCGTAGAAAATAGAACCTTCTCCGTCATTGCAATCTTCATCCAGCCTTTTTCCTCTTTTTTTTTGCTTCCTTGATTCTGTTCTCCCTGTAACAGCTGTGCTTCTCATCCTCATCATCTCCCCTCTCTTCACACCCGCCCCTCCCTTTCCCCAACTGTCCTGTGGGAAGCGATGATGCGCTGACAAGTTTGGCGTCTGTTCTTGGAGGTGCTGGTATTTTTGTGCCACGGCGGCAGGGGAGAGAGAACAAAAATAGCAGCGGAGTTGTAGTGTATATTGTGCAGGCGGGATCCAGGGAGGGCTGGAGCGGTGGAGGGAAACTGAGATGCAAGCCATTGTATAGACAGGAGGGGGCTTAGGAGCGATTGCGTAAGTTGGCCGCCAAGCAGCAAATTTAGACCGGGCACACTCACGCATAATATTGATGAGCAGTAGTATCTCAGTCGTCAGAGCAGGGGTATTTTTGGAGTGTGTGTGTGTGTGTTCGTTCTTGTTGGCAGGAGATGTAAAGTATGTTTATTGCGCGAGGTGAGATAGTTGGCTGATAATTTGAGACCAGAGGGCTGGACTCACATATACACCTCCCCTTCTGACTGCTGCCTCTCATCCCGTTTTAGCTGTTTTTCCTCAGGGTGCCACTTATATCTCTGGCAGTGACGTGCTGTGATAGTGGACTGTTGGACCTTGATTGCTGATTATATCAGTGGGGGTAACAGGGGAGGGGGACCCAGGTCTGAAAGTTTTGTTTTCATTTGGTTGTGAAACATTGGGATCATTTAGACTGTTTCAGGTTAGGTTTGGGGTTCATTTGTGGCCAATACCTTGTTTTTCCTTTTCCCCTTTTCCATTATGCTGTTGGTTTTGAATGGGTATTTTAAATTATCGGCATAACTATATTCTTCCAAAGTGTAATAATTTCTGCCCAGATATCTATCAGAGGAAATATATTTTCATTTGCAGACAAATTTGCTATAGGCTCAAAAATAATTTGTGGGAATACATTGATTATTTATTTATTATTTCTGTTATTAATTAATGAAAGTTAGTAAAATCTTTTTGCTCTTTTGAAGAAACCACCTTTCTGTGATGAATATCTATAGGTAGCTGTGTGTCAAAGTGGAAATACATAATTGTCTTTGACACTGCCCTTTGTCACAAGTTTTTCTAGAATATTAGGAAACCTATTCCAGAACAGAAAACGGTCTCAAGGAGGATGGGTGAGTGCTGCCAGCACAAAACCATATTCTTTTTGGTCAATAACTAGCATGTGTACTGTGGGGGGAAAAGCATGTGTTCTTTTTACAGGCACAACATTTGAGATATCAGCACAAGTAACAGAAATCCTGTGTCAATTAAAATTTGGATATCAAAAGTAATGCTTACGCTTAACTGTAAAACAAATTATATGCACCCATATTTAACTTATTGATCCATGTCTCTCCAAATCCCATGAGACTCAGGAAAGCTGGTTAACTCCATCAGAACTGACTGTTATACAGCTCCAATCGATGCACTCAGAAAGCATGTGACCGCCTTGAAGTGATGCACATCTGACTTGACTGCCCTGTCACGGTAAGTTAGCAAATGTAGGCCACCTATACCTGCCATGATGAGGATTTATTTGACCTAGTATGAACTGGCAGCATCCCAAGGTGTTTTGGAGAATAGGGAGGGTGGCAGGAGGGAGTGAGTGAAGGTGAGGATAATTGTCTAATCGATTAGAAAGCAGGTGGAAAGTATAGGCCTGCAAAGATTTCTATGGATTCCTCAGAGAAGTATAGAGCCGGTTACGAGTTGGTTACAGGGGTGAGAAGAGATAATCAAAAAAGGTAGAGGAGATGGTGGGGAGAAAAGAGCTATGTGGGTTCAGTCGGCAAAAGATAACCAATATATGAGGGAGTCGGGGACTCAGACCGCTTTCCTGTTGTTTCATTGCACCCTCCATCAATCCTTTTTCTCATCCACCTGCTCCCCGTATTTTCCACCTTCAGCTGGCCCATGAAAAATAGGGCAGTGATTATATAAGGAAAAAGGAACGAGTGGGGGAGAGAAAGGTTCAAACAGATCCTGCAGCAAAGAGAGATGCAACAACATAGAAGGCGAATGAGTAGGGGGAATAATGATCTTGGCATTCTTTATCCTCATCGCATATCCTCCCTCTTTTTCTCCCCCGTCCCTCGCTCTCTCTGGCACTCTGCGTCGCTTCCTGGCAATGGGCCTGTTGAGAGTAGGCTAAGATTGACGCGCTGACAGTGTCTGAGTCACACAGAGTGTTGGAATTCTAAACCCACTGATTGCATTTAACTTTAGGCACCCGACACCCATGCAGCTCATGATACAATAGAACAATCCATTCTAATTTCTGCCACACAATGCTGACGTATATGGATCACAAAACCAGAGAAATAAATCAATGGAAATTTTTGCTTGACGTAGTGAACAATAATAGAAACGTTTGTTAGCATGCCTCAGCATCGCATACAGAAATTATTCTTACTTAACAGGTATATCGCCAACACAGAAGTGAGAATATTTATTGTGAATTATGATTTATGCCAGGTAGTGGGTACATTGATTCAGAACTATAATACAGACTTGGTTAGGTTTGGCCATTAGTTAAAGCCTAACATTGCCTACGTTGGACAAAGGGTTCCTGTATGTACAATTGAATTGTTTTTATCTTTTATTCCATATTCTACATTCACACTGTCTTGTACTATATGTGTCATTTAACACAGCCCTGTATTTTGGTTACTCCTAGAACTAAATTATCCGAGGAGTTGTCACAATTACAGTGGCATTTTAAATAATTTTTAAGGGTTGCTGTCTGTATTTGTCGGTCTGTAGTATTGTGGAGTATAGTGGATTATTGGTATATTTTCTCATAAAAACTATAAAAACATTAAAATATTAAATGCCTGCTCTTAAAGCAGCGTTATGTAACTTTTGGTATCCTACAGTTTGAGTACAATTGCACTTTTACACCACTGTCGTAAAACTCGCCCAGATTTATTCTTCCCGGTCCAAGAATTTATTTTACCGAACCTTATTGGTCACGTTTCAATACCAGTCTAGGCTACCGGTGCGACTGTCTACCGGGGCAACATGCGCGAGTTACAGGGTGAAACAAATCTCATGGCGCAATGAAAGTGAGGCTGAGGTGGGATCCCCGTCCTGCGGGTCCTCTCACCGGCCTGCCTCGCCCGCGCCATTGAGGAGGTGGAGCAGCTACGTGGAGCGGAGCAGGGGGGAGCAGAGTGTCCATGTGATGCGTTTTTTGAGTAAAATAAAATCCATGAATAAAAACATGTTCTCAATGTGTTATTGAAAGAAACGGGGCAGGGGGACGAGCAGCGGACGGAGATCGCAGGAGCAAATTATGCATGGAGATTAGGCATGGAGACATGGGAGACAGGAGCCGATCCAGACCCGATCTAGGGTCTAGAGAGCCTCCTCTCCTCTCGTCCCGTGATAAGTTAAATCTGACTCCGCAGACTGTACTTCGATCTGGTGCACGAACTTTCACTTTAAATTTTGTAACGTCCGTTGTCCGACTAAGCATTGATAACGCGCTTAGTATTTTACAAATTCATGTTTTTTTTAATTTGATGAACGTGGGCACTGATACGCGAACATGAACTAAATGGATTTTATTTCTCTAGTAATGTAATCATCGGTCTATGCCCGAACACCGTGTAACCTTAATGTCCTTGTGACAAGTGACGTAGTGCCGTATTACATGTTACATATTACAAGTCAGTGTACCATCAAAATGATTTTTAAGCTTTTGTTTTAAGTTAAAAAAAAAAAAAAAAACTTACATAATGTTGCTTTAATACTTGATATAAACACAGTAAAAAGGATGTGATTTAGCTACCGATTCAAATGGTAAATAGACTAAAGCTTTTGTTTTAAGTTTAAAAAAAAACTTACATAATGTTGTTTTAATACTTGATATAAACAGTAAAAAGGATGTGATTTAGCTACTGATTCAAATGGTAAATAGACTACATTTATATAGCGCCTTTCTAGTCTTGTGACCACTCAAAGTGCTTTACAGTGCATGCTTCACATTCACCCATTCACACACACACACACACATACATACATCGATGGCGGCGGCAACCGTACAAGGCGCACACCTGCTTAGCTAGAGCAGTTAGGGGTTCAGTGTCTTGCTCAAGGACACTTCGACGTGCTGCCAGGAGGAGCCGGGGATCCAAGCAGGAACACTCTGATTACTGGACGACCCACTCTACCACCATCGCCTCATTCAAGTTATTGTTTCATTAAAAAGATAAAATGAAGGTTTTGCGCCACGAGAAATCATTTAAAGCTGGTTTGTCAGCCTGCCGTAGTACATGCCTTGAGATCCTCTACCTTTAAAGCAGCATTACAGTGTCACTTTAGGAATATCACTTGTGACGGCCCTCCTGCTTTAGAAGAGCCTGATGTGTGTGTGTTTCCCCTTGTCTGCTGTTTGTGTGTTGCCTTGCAGGTCCCTGGTGGGCGGAGTTCATCAGTACAACTGGGAGAACCTGGCCAGTCTCCCAGGAGCATTTAAGATCTGCCTGTCCCAGTCCATGTCTCTCCATTGTTCCGGCACCATGTTTTTGTTTGGTTGGCTTTGGCCGTGTTACTAATTTAGGTTTTACATTATAGACTACAATATGGAGTTAAAGTCTCATAAGTATTCACAACTCGAAAACCAAGTGATTATCTCTAAATCTCGATCCGTATCTGTGCCTCTAATTTACAACTTGTATATCATCATCTGTACATCAACTAGCATTTTTAAATGGAAATATATATATTAATGTCCACCTATTCGTGTGGATCCTATTGAGACTGTCGTGTGTGTCACACACGATTCGTAACTCGTACAGGGAAGGAAGAACTGCTTAGGCGCTGGGACAACCTAGCCCAACCGCTAATAATAATAATAAATGTATAATTGTCGCATATGCATGTGCATGTATGTTACAAAATTTAAAAAAATATTGTGTACAGATGGGTCACTGTCTATATTCAACATATTAAACATATTAAAAATTGACATTAAAAAAATAACTATCTGGTATTGTATTATTAAAATGATGTACTTTTTTTAGATGTAAATATTGGCATTGGTATTTCTTCAGCACGCACTATATGCATATTCATCAGGATGGGGAGTTACTCGGTTTACAAGTTGTTAATACTTATTACAACACTCATCCATCTGCTCACACACTGACAACACTGAAAACACCTCATAACTTTCGTATGTTTTTGGAATTTGGTTTGGTATTTGTATGTTAAATACTAAACGTGTACACTTTTCAGTTTGAAAACCGTGTATCTCCCGTTTTGTGTCATGGCTCACGAGCTGGGTAATGACACACTTTAGAAATATCACTTTAGCACAGAATTCACAAAGTAAAGCCAATTAATCTCATTCAGATGAAATAAACTAAATAGGAGCATTCTCCTTTCTATACATCTCTTTACTGATCAAACTTTATTGTACAACTTTACTGTAACTGATCAAGGAGCTGGTCTAGGAGCTGCTTTGCAGAAATCTGGAAGTCTGGAATCTGGAAGTCTGGAGTCTGGAAGTTCAAAAGTTTGAAGGTCAGTTTGAGCTCAAATGTTCAGAAGGGCTCTCTGTAACTTATTAATTTCAGCCCCAATGCATTTCATTTAATAGTAGAGTATTAAAAAACATGTTTGCATAGTCAAACATAATGGCCCACGGCTTTTCCAAGAAGTCGTTAATGGCTTTGTGGGAAAATAGATAAAGAACAGAGGCAGACATGAACTACGAGCCCAAGAAACCAGGAGTCAGCGGGCGTAGAACATTTTTCCTAGCCCTACACAGGCGTTGGGTTACTTTGGCTCATCCTGCAACAGACTCCTTCAAAAGGACAGTCGCTTCTGCTTAACCTTTGCTTCCCTAAACAGCTGAGTAAAAGTGAGAGGGTACAGCAGACAGACAGACGGAGAAGGGCACCGCACAGTGGTTGGCTTCAGTGCAAAAGGGGCGAGGAAGACGGATCAGATTTCTCTCTCTGAGGTGGGGAAAGCCTGTGATGCAATATTGTCGGGCCAAGGAGCCAGAAGGGGTGTAAACAACACCGCTGAGAAAGTGGGACAGGGCAGGCCGTTGCCTGGTAACAAATATTTTGAGCAGGAAGATGGTGCAAACATGCCCCGCCTCCCTCAAGGAAACAGAGGCTGGCCAGATGAATACAGGGCAAGTTAGAGGCTTCCCGAAAATACGCTAAGAGACAGGGGCAAGCAAAACAAAGCACATCAGGAGCATCCAACAACATGTTTTGTAACTCAATCTCAACATGGATGCTTAGGGGTCCAGGCCACAGCAATATATATATTCACACAGTCTCAAATTGCATTGAAGTTAGGAATAAAGGAAGGAGATCATCAAGTCCAATTAAAGGTACACCACATGCAGTATGCCCAGTCATACAGAGGCAATATAATGTGAATCTCTGCCCGACAGTAGATCAAGGTTAATGAGAGAAAGGGAGACAGTCTATATATATTTTTTTGGTTTAACAGTGCACATTACAAGAGACATCAGCCACCAATCTAATGAAATGTCATATAATTTGAGTTACAGAACGCTATACGAGATTTTGCCTCCCTTTATTGGATGACTGTTCGACTTTTAATCAACTTTTAAATTGCGGCTGATCACATTGATCCCACTGATCCCCGACTCAGATCCACCAATCTAGGCCTTATATCCGTCCCTCGCTCCGATCGTGAATCAAAAACGGACCGACCGTGCTTTTAATGTTTTAGTTCCGTTTGGTTAGTTCTGTCGATTGTTTTTAAGCAGATCCTGAAAACTCAATTTTATATATAGGTGTTTTTAGCCTTTTATAACGCTTTGTTTTATGTCCTCTTTGTTTGTTTGGTTTGAACTTATATTTGATTGTGGGTTTGTTTTTTTGGTTTGTTTGGTTTTTCCCTGCATTTTATAGACTTTATATGCTTAAAAAAAATTGCTACCTTTGTTATTATGGTCGATTTATTTTTTGTTTATTTTTCATGCCACTTATCTGTTTGTGAGAGTACTTGGGGTAACTGTGTGTTTTAATAAAGCGCTAAATAAATAAAGCTTTACTTACTTCACTTTACCTACGTGCAACACCAGCGTCTTCTTCACGTTCAAACCATTACTCGCTATGGACGCCATTTTTGGAGGATCGCTTTCCATTCGATTGCATGGAGAAACCGCCAACATACGCGGAAAATGCACAAAAATGCAGAAGGGAAGAGAGGGGGGGGGAAGCAGAGTCGGGGTTTCACACGAGACGGCTGCAAGAGTCTCTGTGGCGGGTTTTTACACCCAACTTCCTAAATTCGCCGACAGACATTCACGGTCAGTGCGAGTGATCCCCCACATATGGCGGCTCGCTCCAGAAATGTTTACGCCAGCTTCCCAAGCTCTATGGCCGTGAACAGCGAACGCGAAACATTCCGTCTAAACTCGATAAACCTCCGAATTGATAACAAGCTAAACGTTTGTTTTGTTTGTTTGTTTGTTTTTGTTTGTTTTAAGGGCGAAAAAAACTGCGTTATTACAGTCAAACCGCAGCTTTAGCCACCTTCTTAATCGCTGTCGTACCTTACACTGTGCGAAAACCCGGAAGCCATGTTGTCCGCTCTCCCGCTCGACGGGAGCGGTTGCCATGGGAACCGGTTGCTAGGCGGCATAACAAAAAAAGACCAAATCTGTACGTCTTTGCGTCAGACGTAACGGCGTTTCCGTGGCAACGGAACGCCGTACACACACGCAGCGGCAGACTCGCGGTGAAGAGGAGCCGTTGCACACGGTCGCTTGTGTGTGTGTGACCTCGATGATATGATTCTGTTGTTTTATTTTATAATAATACCTTTTTAGGGTTTTGTGTTTTATGATAAAAGGCTAAAAAATATCAAACACTATCTGACCCAGTATTATATTCTGTAATTGTGTTGTATATGATATGAATGAATTAAATATAATGTAATTTTTTTTAAATATATTATTGCTTTTATATTATTATGTGATATTTTATTTTATAATTAATAATGAATTAAAGAGTATTTCTGTAATATTATTTAATTCATTTTCTGTATTTTCATTTGATATTCAATATGTTAGCCTGCCAGATAAATACATGATATATCATATATCATATAATATCATATATCATATAATATCATATATCATATCATAAAGCATGTATTTGTCTTAGATAAAATAGATAAATAGATAAATTAATTTATATTAACTCTTCCTTACCCTCTGCCAGGTTCTTGTATTCTCGTCTGCTTGGGTTGTTGGAATTACTCATCCTGGATGAGCACCGGTATAGCGGCGGGTGCATTCGGGACATAACGTCCTCTGTCGAGCCTCGTCTGTGACGTTGTAGTGCTGACTAATTGTTGTTATCGCCAACTCTTCCCTCTCTCACGCCTGTGCAGTCTACTCTACACAGCATACTCGCCGCCCTGTCACACTTTGCCACATCACACACAAACGTACAGGCCAAATTTCTCATTCTTTTCTTTTTCATTCACAAATTTTCCAGTCTCATCACATTTGCATGTTTCATTCACACGCTGACCTCCCACCTGCCACATTCCCACTAAGTGTATTGAACAGTGTAGGCTATAACAATGAATCACTTGTCTGTTCCACTGTGATGTGTGCAGTAACAGCATGTGCATTTGCGTTGATTTCCGTCACCGCTGCCCACTATCTATTGGAATATACTGCTTTTTTTTTTTTTTAAATAATCAATTTAGATCTGGTCATAATCTGGTTATCTTGGGCGAGCCGCCACTTCTCCTAGAAAAGAATATGATGACAATATGTGATGTTTACGCTATATACCGGTATTTAATAAGATAATAATCTATAATAATCATCATTATAATTATGTAATTATAATAGTATATCATAATAGTCGAAATAATATCAATATTCTTTTTTGTAAATAATAATAATAATAATAATAATAATATTGTCATATTATCATGATCATGATAATAATATTATATAGGCCTAAACGTACATCCATGTAACTCGAAAAAATTGCCCCAGTTTGCTGTGCAAACATAGGCGTGGAGGTGCTCAAACAATATTTGGAATCTAGTGGAGATTCTAGTTTGGAGAATTCCCGAGGGCGTGTCCATGAGAAAGTTTTCAGCAGGATTTCCCTTGCCTCGAGTGACGGGATTCCGCCCGTGAGCGAAGAAAAGGTGCATTGCGCAATAACTCGGCCCAGGTCCTACAATAAGAACCCGATTAAAAATAATTTGTCTCATTGTCTGGGTGTATGTAAAATAAAGTGAACATGTTTTTTTCTTTTTGAAATAGGGAACGTGCCTCATGAATACTTGCCATATTTTATTTTTGAATGTTTTTTTTTTTTTTTCCATTTTCAGCATATTGGACGTTTCTAGAATTTCCCCTCACGAAAATTGTTAGACGGTGAGAAAACATCTCGTGGTTTTACGATAGTAAAAAAAGAGAGAGAAAAAAAGAAATGCTATTATTATCCGAGGCGGAGCTACACGAGCCCGTTTCAGTGGCAGAGGGATTCCCTCAACGTCACCAAGGAGACCAAACAAAACACCGAAGCGCGAGCCTCATATGGGCACGTACGTCACGAGCGGAACTCCGAGGCGGGACCTGAAAAAAATGAAGCTAGAAATGCCTCGGCGGTGCACGAGGGGGGCGGTTCATTCAAGACTCATAAGGCGAGAGACGCCACACTGGACTTTACAGTTTAACGGGGACGTCCGAGTCTAAATGGATTTTAAATTACAACGCGAGTAAACGGACGAGAAGAAGAAGAAGAAGAAGAAGGAGAAGGAGAAGGAGGCATATCGCTTCTTCTGAACGAGACGACATCTGGAGTTTGGACGCTTTTCCCTGTGAGGGGAACCGGATTAGATTCTTCATGCAACTTTTTTGGAAAGACACCAAAAGCATTTTACCGGAGAGTTGTACAAAGACCACATACGGTAAGTCGGTTGGCATTCAACCGCTTCCTTATGTATACCGATCTCCAACTTTGACTGACTCTCTCTCTCTCCCTCTCTCTCTCTCTATCCCACGTGTGCACCGCTATCCCACACATCTGAAACACCTTAGAACGTCAACAGAACTTTTAGAAACATTCTGCCACGAGGCTGCTCTTTCTGCTCTGTAACCCGCCCTGTTGTTAACGCCGGGTTTGCCGCTGCAGGTGACGTCGCGCTGTCTCCCGGAGCTGCGGGGTTCCCGATATCACTCGCCTCCCTCGGGGAGATGTACCAAGGGTTCCCCGGCGACCTCGACAGCGGTTCTCGTGGAAGTTCCTCCCCTTCAATAGAGTCTCAGTACATTTCCTCCGTGGACTCCTTCGGGAGCCCGCCGACCACCAGTGTACCACAGGTATGTCACGTGGGTGGGAATAACGGATCCTTCGCAAATCATGACATGGGGAACAACATCAACAACAACAACAGCAACAACAACATCAACAACAACAACAACACCAACAACAACATCAACAACAACAACAAAATGTTTTTTTTTAAAAATTAGCAAACACACCAGACCTGAATCACAATTACAAGATTTGGGGTTGAAAATCAAATATAGTTATTAGGTAGACATTTGTATAGGTTATTGGATCAGAAATCGATTGATCACAAATTGTATATTTAGTTTCATCATTGTAAACTACATTACAATATAGTTGCCTGGCGCCAATGCCAAATGACGCTACTTTTTAAAACACAAACCCATAGCACACGCAACACAGTGAAGTTGCGCTTTTATGAAGTTTTCTTTTTTTTTTTTTTTTTCCAACTCTAGAATTTGCTGCTGAGTCGCGGCCCGTTCATTCATTCGTTTTTTAATTTTTTTATTTACATCAATGTAATAATATTGACGCTAATTACTGCTGCGGCTGTTCCTCTGACTGTTCGCCGGCTCCCTGAGTCAGTCTAGCAGCGTGGTAGTTTGCAGCGTGCCGCAGAACCGGCGGTGACAAAGCGCTCCTACGTCGGCGCCCAGGCTCCGCCCCCCTCCACGCGCGCTCCTCTCCGGCCTCTGCGTGACGTAAATGCGTTCTATTTTGGAGCGTTGCTAAGGGGAACACCGGGGGTGTGACGGCCGGGAAAGGAGGAAGCGAGAGGGGGAGGAGGGAGGGTGGATTTTTGGAGCGATGTGATTGGTCGAGGCGGCTGTCCCTCAGCCGCCTCGGCCAATGACGTCTCGTACGCGTTTTATATGAATATGAATGAGTCAATATTCGTTTTGGCGGTATCGCTGCAAATAATATCAGTAACAAATTCGCCCCCAGTCTATTGTTGTGCTGAAATACCCTCATGATACACTAAGTAAAACCAGTAGCCTAAAGCACGCCAGTCATTATTCTTTTTGCAATGTGTTTGTCAAAACATTATCAATTGAATAATACAACTTTTAATGTAAGCAGTAGCTCATTTAGTAATGTGTAAAATGGTTTCTATACAAAGCGACCTAACCTGTGTGTGTACACAAAACACACACACAAAACAAACAACTGAAGGCCGTGCAAAACAAAGTAGGAAGAAAACATATATAATAATAATCAAAAATCAGAAAAATATATACAAGAAAATAAAAAGTATAAGCAAACAAAAAATTGATTAAATATATTAACAAATTTTGAAATAATCAAAATATATATGTATATGTATGCAGTATGTATGCATGCATGCATGTATGTGTGTGTATGTGTGTGTGTCTGTGTGTGTGTTGGGTTGGTCTCCATAACCATAACGTTTCGTATATGTTCTTCACAATTACGCCAATGACGCCAACGCCGACCTCGTTGTCCCCCAATAACTTAAATCCCATTCAGTCATTGATCAACTGCATCGCTCATATACAAACTCCTGGATGTCACAACTTTTTGCAACTAAACAGTAACAAGACAAGAGATATTGGTCCTGGGAAACAAAGCTCAGAGACAGGACACTTCTACTCACCTGGAGAGATAAAGTTTGAGGATTCCTGTCACAATAAGATGCAGAAAAACTAGTCCATGGCTTCATAACAAGCCACCTTGGTTACTGTAATGCTCTCTTCTCCAGTCTTCCAAACATCGGTCTTATCCAAAATGCGGCTGCAAGAGTTCTGACAAGAACTAGGAAAAGGGATCACATCCCTCCCATCCTCAGATCACTTCACTGGCTTCCAATTAAGTACAGAGTTGACTTTAAGATCCTCCTCCTTGTTTTCAAAGCACTCAATGGTCTTGCTCCACTTTAAATCTCTCAACTATTGTCTAAATACGAACCATCTAGATCACTCAGGTCATCTGACAGCCACAGCCTGCCTGGTCAGACCAAAACTAAATGTGGCGAGAAAGCATTTAGCCACTACACATCCTGCTGGAATAGAATGCCAGATGACCTGAGGAGTGAAACCAGTTTGAATGCTTTCAAAAGTAAACTGAGAACATTTCTGTTTTGTCTTGCATTTGACTTTTCCTGTTAGCCAGGTGTCATTGGTGGAGTCAGAGGTTACTAGCACTTGACTACCGTTGGGAGTGTGACTTCAGTTCACATCCGATGACTCTCCGTCGTCAGCGTCTATTCGGTCCTCTGGAGGGTTGGGGACTTTCTTGCAATGGGATGTACCCCACTATTTTTTTTTTGTCTGTGATTTTCTACCGTTGCCCTCAGGCGACCCCCAGGGTGCAACCCTGTGATGAAATGTCATTCACCCAAATAGTGAACGTTCTTTTGTATGAGCTGGAGTTTAGTTTTAGACACTTTGTGACCATTTTGAGCTAAGTATTTTAGGAGGGCCTGTGTATCAGCGACACATGACTCCTCGTCTGGGGGGGGCAGATCAGTAAATCATAGTCTTTGTCTCCAGGAATGCTAAAGAAAGCATTTGCTAGGTTAATAACAGTAAACTATTTTGATGTAGCCGGGACTTGAGACAAAATTGTAGTGGGATTAGGAACAACAGATTAGGAACTGTCATTCACAGCACGGAAATCTTGAACGAAATGGCGCTTGCCATGTTCCTTTAAGAAATACAGGAAGTTGATACCTGTTCAGGTTACTGCCTTATGAATAAATACGGACGATGTTACTCCATAATTGAGACGTTTATTTGGACAATTGATGAACCAGCTAGACAGCTTGACAGACCGGAACTCGACTGCCAATCTCTGCGTGACACTATGCCTTCCGTGATAGCCTAATCACCACGCATGTAGACATACACATAAAATAGTCCCTGGACAATACACTCACATGACATCTCTGCAGGTAATTACAAATTATTTGCACTGTCCCTTCTTCAAGTAACTAAACAAGATGGACAGGTAAATTAGCAGAGCGAATAGCAATTAACCTCTGTAAATCTAAAGTACTAACAGTGTAGGTTAGAAGAATACTCAACAACTTATATAACACATTCAATGATGCTTCATATTCAGGCCTCTTGTAACAATGTAGTAAAGTACTGTAAACAACATACATCAACATTCTTTTCTCTTTTTTTCTTTTCATCCTTGTCCTTGTGTCCTTGTGCTGGCGGAGTTTATTCTGCTCCATTGTGGCAAGCTATGCATCAAGTAAATACAAATTGTTCAGGCAGATGGATGACTCTTCCCCTGGAAGTCACCCGAGCCTGATCCCACAGGCTCCATTGGAACAATCTTTCTGACAGGTGAATTCGGAGGTGAGAGCTGGGGTGGTGATGGTTGTTCGTTCACCTGTGTGCTCTCTGTTTCACCCGGTTGTCGAACAGGAAGGAAGGTTGGGCGTAGATGGCGACTTTTCCTCCACAGGGTTCCGCGGTCCGTCTGGATCAGGTAAGACCTCGGAGCTGGGTGTGGCTGTTGAACTCTCCCTGCTGTCATCCAGCCTGACTCACCGTCAAGCTTCACCGCCAAGCTCTCCCCTGGACTGAGAGGTGGGAGTACTCTGACGCCATGGCCCCTTTTGTAGGCGCGTCTGTAGCCCTCTTTCGCCTTGGCATCAGCTTTATGCACCTTTGTGAAGTCCGGCCAATTTGGAGACAGGACTTTGTTGACTGTGGGCAAGAATAAAGAAGGATGAGGGCAACAGTTGTTTAGCTCCGCTGCCATTCAGGACACCAAGGTGTCGTCTCCCTGACAACAAGGCCCAGGCCTTGAATCGACTCTCATCACTGAAACAGCACTTTCTCACCTTCTTAGAGAAGGTGTTCCAGAACAATCATGCTGAAGTGGCACCCCCATTTAAGAAAGACGAAGAGCGATGGAACTTGCCGACCTTTGGCGTCTATCATCCTAAGAAACCTGGAAACATCCGGGTAGTGTTTGACTCCAGCGCCCGGCACAAGTGTCGGGCGCTTAACGATGAGTGACACGACGAGTGTCACTTAACGAAGTTCTGTTAACCGGGTCTGACCTCAACAATACCCTCCTCGGGGTACTCATCAGATTCCGCAAGGGAGCCGTAGCATTAACAACATTCAACAAATGTTCCACTGCTTCCTTGTAAGAAAAGAGGAGTACAGCTTCCTGAGGTTCTTGTGGTTTCGGGACAATCACCCATCCAAAGACATCATTGATTACCGTATGAGGATCCATGTCTTTCCCCCGCAGTGGCCATCTACTGCCTCAGGCAGTCCATACAGGCAGGCAACTCAGATGTCAAGCAATTTGAAAACTAGGACTTCTATATCGATGATGGCTTGAAGTCTTTCCCTACAATTGAGGCTGCAGTGGACCTGCTCAAGAGGACGCAAAACATTTTCTCAGACTCTAATTTGCCTCAATTACGTCAATAATCAAGTTCTGCGGATAAGGAGCTACTCTCATCTGGAGCAGTAGCAACATGTATCCACAGATGTAAATCCTGCAGGCATTGCCACAAGGTCTGTCACTGCTGCACGCCTCTCAGGTACCAGCTGGCATTGTGGACCGACTTTCTGATACACCCCCTGCAAAGCCATCCTGAGGAAGGCACCTTTGAGCTTGTGAACCCTTCCTTGGATGCAGAGATCCGACCTCAGGTCTCAATGAATGGATCTCAACGCTTCTCCAAGTTCTCTAGCTGGAACTCATTGACCCACGGCATCACTTGCCGCATTCATATTCCTTCCCTCTTCCAAAATAATCCTGCAACCAAAGCCAGTGGCTGCAAAGGCTGGCATCTCTGCCACACTGTGAAACTCTCTACCATTCTCAATCCTGCTGCTCCTACAATGGCGGTTGAGCTTCCGGCGGCTTGATTTTAGTTTATTAGTGCATAGCAGGGACGTGCAGAGGATGTTCCTTGCACATACGTGCAACACATACGTACAACAAAGGAGACCTGCTCGCTATGAGATATATCAGTGGTTTTGTCTATGAGTATAGAATATATTTTTGCCTCCATTTCTTTCTCTATCTTTCTTTTTGTGAATGTGGCCAGAGCTTTTATAAAATCGTTTTGTGTTGTGTTTGAGAAGAGGGAAACCTGACACCTCTTCTTGTCCATTTACTTCTCTTTTACATTATCTAAATGTAGCCGCTTGAGTACACTGTCGTACTGGCTAAAAATCTTCACAAGTTCAAGCAAGTTGCCCTGGTTTGAGCTTGTGGCAGACTCATCGTCACCCCTGAAAGCCTTCGCCTGTTGTGCGAGATATGAAATTGTGTCAATGAATCTGGTCAAAATTTCTGTTTCTTTGATTCTCTTGCTGTCTTATCGCCTTGCCTTGAACATCTGATACATCAAAAGCTACTTGTAAAGCACTCTTTTTGTATGTGTTCCATTGCACCATGGTTAAGTGGGCCTCTGAGTCTACATGGTCTTTTTTCAAGCCCCTTTTCCAGTTGATTAGCCCAGCCACTCTCCAAGCAGTCTTGGATTGTACTTTATTGTACCTTTTTTCATTAAGAAAAAGCAGACAGCTGAAGCAGTACATAGCGTCCTTGTCCAGCAAATACTCCAACAATGGCGTATTTTCATAGCACTTCCTTTGAAGCGATTGGCCATCTGCATTTTTGGGACATCTAAGAACAGGTTGACATGATCCTCTTATCAACACACATTTTGACATAGCTGGCATTACACTTGAGATCAAAGGCTATGGCTAAGGCTTCTATCTTAGTGGTAGTTTCCTCAACCTCACCCTCATCTATGGCTTCCTCAAACTCAACATTATTCACTGTTTCTCTTCCCTTGGTCTCTTCCTCTCCAACATTGACAGTGATTTCTTGATCATCTACGGCTTTTGTGTCAGATGTTGCAGATGTTTTTGACAAGAGTCCCGGCCTGAAGACATCTACATGTCAATATTGAATCCTGCCTGATAACAAATAAACCCACTACTACTACTATTACTACTACTACTACTACTACTACCCCCCCTAAAGTAAGCCAGCATACAAAATGGTATCATCAGTAACT